>CAIGRP010032311.1:0-23341 GCA_903798385.1 Fraxinus cuspidata
GAAACGTTTATGAAATTCTTGTAATAAGAATTATGTAGTAATTAAGAACAATATTAGAATAACTTGCTTGAGCGTTATTGAATAATAATTGATGTTATCAAAAAAGTGTACAATACTTCTATATTTATAGGCAAAATTATTTCATACTTCTAATAATAGGAAAATAAAATAAGAAAACTAATAAAATCCTAATTTCATTAGAAATCTTATTCTACTCAATAAAGAAAAGAAATCATTTTCTAAACAAGAAATAAGAATAATGCGATAAAATCTAGAAAATGAAACTAGAAAAGATAAATCACAATTGTAGTAGAAAACTACTAATCATAATTATGTACTACATCACTCTCTCTCACTTGAAAAGAAAACTCGTCATCGAGTTTGGTTTATGAAAATAAAGTCAATCGGGAGAAAAATACTCAAAAATTTCTTGATGTGCTCGATAAATGTCATTATATTCTTCAGTCGTATTCTTCAAAGTTAGTTTTGTTCCTATAATGCTCATTATATTTTCTTCACGGACAATAATTACGTGATATTCCTTCACAGATGAATCATGATTTAATTTCTCATCTTTAAGTTCGCTCTCGGTAGAGGCCACTAATGCTATTTTCAATTCTTCATCATACTTCTCATCTTCTACTATATTGTTTAGTAATCTCTCTTTAACACAAAAGAATTGGTACATGAAATCAAATCCTCATCGTCCATGTTTCCCTTATCCTTACACAATTCTTTGACACTGAAGTTGTAGAAAAGGTCGACAAAATTTTGTTCTCAATTTGACAATCTTCACCTTTAACTCATAAGTGATAGAAAAGTTTAATTTCTTCTTCTCTTGTTGGACACTTCTGATCTTCAACTTGTTCATGCTTGGAGTGCTGCTCGATATAGGGATTTTCAATTGTAATTTCACCTGAGCATTTTTCACCATTACATTGACTTTCATTGTCAACTTTCATGCATAGGGGATCAACAGGTTTCGAGTTTTCAACTTGCACATGCTTTTCATTTTATGTTGTAGCATCATTGAAGGTAAAATCCCGATTATCTTGAATTATATCTTATTTTAACCTCATTTGCTTTATGAATCTTTCTCTTTGTTTACACTAGTACTCACAAATTGCTCATCACATGATATCAAAACAATATTCTTATCATACCACCTAAACACGTAGCTATTATCTCGACTTATGTACGTGGTATCTACATCATAGTACCATGGTTGTCCCCAAAGTACATGACAATCGTCCATCTCTGCAACGCTACATGTAATCTCATTTTTATAGTATTTTCCAAGAAAGTGAAATTTTGCATACCTCCATTTTTTGACTTTCTTACCCTTGTAAAGTTTGATAGCAAGATGAGTATTTTTCAGTCTTAAAATTTAAATCTTTCATCAATGCTTTGGACGCCAAATTCTCACTACTCTTATAATTTATTATCACTTTGCATACTTTGTCGTTAATGGTGCATCGTGTTCTAACAATTCTGTTGTGTTTCCAATATGACTTATATTTTCTCTATAGACTTTCGTAGAATCCTTGATAACTTGTGTGTAATTGCATACTTTGTTGTTGATGGTGCATCATTTCTAAAAATTTTGTTGCACTTCAAATTGGACCCTTTTATATTTTTCTCGTAGACTTTCATAGAATCCTTGATAACTAGTATATATTCAAACTTAGCTGGGACTCGAGGAAACTCTCTAGCCACCTGTTGTCGTGTCTTATTATAGTTGAACCAACCAACATTCATAGCAATTAAAGTCTGCAAATTCTTGTCAACTTGCTTCTTCATGAGCTCGTGAATCCTTTTAAGACTCAACGCAGCCAACATCTATTTGATGTTGCGATTCATCGATCTTGTAGATCCATTGCTCGAGTTTGTCGAGCCATTTTTCGTCGTCGACGGTTCAACTACCACCAAGTCTATCGTCAGCCCTTAGATTGAGGCAATTACCTTACTCTGATACAAATTTTCTAATAAGATTTATGTACTAATTAAGAACAATATTAGAAATTGCTTGAATGTTATTGAATAATAATTGAAGTTATCAAAAAAGTATACAATACCTCTATATTTATAGGTAAAATTATTTCCTACTACTAATAATAGGAAACAAAAATTTCCTACTTCTACTGATAATAGAAAACTAAAATAAAGAAACTAATAAAATCCTAATCTAACTAAAATTCTATTCTAATCAATAAAAAAAAAAGAAATCTTATTCTAAACAAGAAATATGAATAAAAAGATAAAACATATTGGAACTAGAAAAGGAAACTAGAAAAGATAAGGGCATGTTCTCTTTACCATTTTCAAGTCGTTTTCTATTTTTGATTTTCCAAAATAGTGAAAACGCGTTCTCTTTCCTATTTTCGAAAACGCGTTTTTGAGAACAAGTTAAAAATTTACAAAGAAAATAATCAAATCAAAAATTTTCAAAACGCGTTTTGGGTGTTTTCAAAACAAATTTTCAAAATGTCAAAAAAAACACATTTTTAACAATCTCAAAATGGACACTTAAAACACAAAATTCAAAATGAATTCAAAACTTAAAACACAAAACTGAAACACAAAGAGAACAGCCCCTAAATTACAATCGTGGTAGGAAACTACTAATCATGATTATGTACTACATCATCCAAACACGTGGATGAAAGACAAATAAATTTACACAACTTTGGATATAGAGAACTATTCACTGAGAAAGCACTAAATCATTCACGTACAAGATACAAACAGTTAAAAAATCCATGAATAAGTTTTTTTTAGCTTTTTCCGCCAGTATTTTGTTATGATGCAAAAGATAGAGTAAGAAAGAGAGGAATAAAAGAGACGAGGAAGGCGTGACCTTTGGATTTGAAACAATGACTCCAAAAGCACTAAACGTATCATACAGCAGTTTTTCATCAACATCCTGCAAAGAACACACAGAGTTCAGTTGAATTTGCTGGTAAATATATTATCCAAGAGAAGTGTGTGCTACATGTTAATGAAATTTTCAAAACGCGTTTTGGGCGTTTTCAAAACAATTTTTCAAAATGCCAAAAAGAACACATTTTCAAAAATTTCAAAATGGACACTCAAAACACATAATAAATTCAAAACTTAAAACACAAAACTGAAACACAAAGAGAACAGGCCCTAAATTACAATCGTAGTAGGAAACTACTGATCATTATGTACTACATCATCCAAACACGTGGAAGAAAGACAAATAAATTTACACAACTTTTGAAATAGAGAACTATTCACTGAGAAAGCACTAAATCATTCATGTACAAGATACAAACAGTTAAAAAATCCATGAATAAGTTTTTTTAGCTTTTTCCGCCAGTATTTTGTTATGATGCTAAAGATAGAGTAAGAATAAGAGGAATAAAAGAGACAAGGAAGGCGTGACCTTTGGATTTGAAACAATGACTCCAAAAGCACTAAACGTGTCATACAGCAGTTTTTCATCAACATCCTGCAAAGAACACAAAGAGTTCAGTTGAATTTGCTGGTAAATATATTATCCATGAGAAGTGTGTGCTACATGTTAATGGTTGTATAGAATATCTGCACCGACTACAGAGTGAATGGAAAACAAGGAGTACTCAAGTAAATCCAAGAATCCAAAATCTCTTACAGGGTCAAGGTTTCCGATGAACAGGTTGGCTCCCACATCAACACTTTTCTTATCTTGAGATGCCTGAAACAACAAAACAAGACAATCAAATGAAGTCATTTATTTTAGTTACAATGCTGCAGTGATTCTTACAATAACAATAAGATAAGCATTAATCGGCTATGCCAAAACATACAAAATGGTGACAAACTCATGTAGAAAGTGGAATTGTAATTCCATACCTTATTTACTCGTATTGCCTTCCCATGTAGTTTAATCATATTTAGAACCTTAATTGCCTGCAGAAACGAGTCGATAATCAGAATCATGGATCTCATAAAGAAGTAACTCAGACAAACAAAATTGTATTCTAAATGAACAGTTATACTCGCATAAGTAAAACTTACATAATCAGCATCTTCTTCACTTCTGAACTCCACAAAGCCGTAGCCTTGATGAGCATTTGTGACTCTGTCCTTGGGAACATACACATTGACTGGATTGTCCAAAAATATTCAAGGCCAAATAACATACATAAAGTAAATGAGAAAGATCTCAAATTCTATAAATGTGTGATCTATTAAAAAATATAATGATTTGTGTAAACAAATATAATTTGGTAAATTATAATGAAAACAGAGAGTCTAATAAAAGACGTCTCAAACCTACCAACAGGGCCTGCTTGCACAAACAGCTCCCACAATAATTCTTCACTTACCTGCAAGTACAGCGAATGAATAAAAACTTGCATGTTCACTCACAAAAAACACAGGGCGGATTTTCTTTTCTTCCGTCATGTTGGGAATGGAGGTCCAATGGGAAAGGGGAATGGTCTACAACATAATCAAGCTTTAGAAAAACACAAATCAAACAAGTTTAAGTGCGCAGGTCTCAATGTGCTGGTTCGCATACTCAGAATATAAAAACAGGCAGACTTATAAGCAAGCACGTAACAGTTACACAGGACTGGGAACTAGTATCTGTAACACAGATAAGACAAACTGCCATAATAAATATTTCAAATTATAGAGCCACAAGAATGAATAGACTATAACAGTCAGCAGAAGCTAAATAGATAGCTAGCCAAGATAAGTATAAGAAGCCTCTGATTAGTGATTCCAAAACGCAGTTTGCTAAATTGAAATACTGGAATGGTTACTGCTCGCTTAGCTTTATGAGGAAAATGCCAACATCACATGAAATCTTTTGAAAATTAAATTCAGCCAAAGGGGAGATGAAATTTTGTAAAATAACATTTATATCATCTCACTTCACCGAAAGCCCAATTCAACTTTTTCTCAAGTTTACTAAGGCTCCTCATCTGTGATAGCATCTCACTAGCAAAAATTTCATCACACATAGCAAGGCAAATAAATAGAAGTATTCAGACATATGGCAAGATAAAACCAAGCAATTCAATCAGTTCGTAGAAATGACAGAAAGTTCCCTCTCATTGTAATCTAAAGGAGGAACAGCAATAGTCCATAAACTTATTCACTAAACATACGAGTCTACATTAAAGGATCTTAAACCCTAACGCAGGAGTATCAGAAAAATGGAGGAAAAAAAGAATAGTACTCTGGTGTCGAGATTGCCAACGTAAACGGTGGCGTCCTGGTTGCGCTCGGCTGAGTGTTGGCCTAGAAGGTTTGCTCCGACACCAGGCGCTATTCGGGTCGTCATCGAGGCCTCCGAAAGAACGTTGTAAATTGGGTCACTGGGGAAACTTCTGCGGACCTTGAAGGGAATACTGGGACTGGAATTTATTTCAGGTTCTGAAATTCGTAAAAAAATGTTATTTAGCCCTATTTTACAAAAATTAGTTGGAATAGTAGAAGTTCATTTTCAACTTTGTATAGTTGAAAGTGCTTTTGAAATATTTGAAAGGTACTCTAAAAATAATATTGTAAGATGTGATAATATAAAAAATCAATGCAAATTATTTATTTGGAAATTTGAATCAGTGAAAACAATTTAAATAGTTGAGAAAGTCAATTAGAATAGTTCATCCATTTAGAACATCTAAAAATATCATCATTTCTTCATATTCGCTTAATATGCATTGAATATATTTATTGAAATTATTTATTATAGATGCGCATTATGTCCCTCATTTATCTTCTATGTATCTTAACGTTCATTAAATAAATCAATTCGAATAAAACTCTAAAATATTCATTTTTGTTCAAAAATAACAATTATAATGAAATTAATTTACTATTCAATCGAGTTGAATGAATATTTCAAATGTACATTGATCATAACTAAATCATTGACAAAATAATTCATGCCGATATTGTTCGAATGATTAAATAGACCAAATATATATTAAATACGAAAAGGTAATGAATCTATCAAATATGGTTTAATAAATTAAATACATATTAAAAAATGAAAAGTCGGTGTTTTTAAAAAAATGCGCAGCCTAGGTGCGAAGTTGGCACAAAATGCTTCGCATTGCGCTATTTATTTATTTATTTTGCGCCAACACGCCTAGCACACTCTTTTTACTCTTTTTTTTCTTTAGTTATTAAATAATTTTTCCCTTGATTCAAAAATTTAAAATAGTATTAAAATAAGAAAATGTTTTTTAAGCTTAAGTCTCGTCTAGGTCGAAACTTAGCTTTCACGCTTCGCCACGCTTTACGTTTCTTATAACACTAGGAAAAGTAAGGTAATGGATGTTGACGTATAAAAATGACTAGAACAATTTTGTCAACTTAAGTGATGGTTTGTAAGCGATAAATCATGCAAAAAGAGGTAAATTATGTTAAAAACAAGTGGATTATGCTGAAATAGTAAAACCATTTCCAACTGGCGAAGGGCAAGTTGGGAGTTGGGAACAATACAAATCTCGCAAGAGGTGGTGTTAAAATAATAAAAATGTTTGCATTAAGCAGAGAGAATTTGAAGTATGACAACCATTACAATTCCTTTTATGGGAGAGAATAGGCAAGTTGGCATGCTTTACATCAAATCAGCTACAGTGTTTATCTCAATGTTTGTGTCGTCGACTTGATCTTGATTGGATGTTGAGGTCGGTTTCCACACGTCATGATGAGAACGAGGTAAAAGGTCATCACTAGATGCCTGCTATTGGTCACAATTTTGGTGCATAATCATGATTGCCACTCATCTTGAAAGAAGTGGCTAGGAAAAAAGGTGGTGATGTCATCCTTGGAGTAAAGGAAATCAGAGAGTGATAATGATGTTCCTTGTATAACGACGGCAGATTTTGAGCTCAAATGGTGTGCCGAGCTGAATTGGGAGCTCCGCCCTGAAACAATGAGCTTAGCCTAGAATTTAGACTCAACTTAGGAGATGTGTTTTAGGATATAAATCGATTGTAATTATTATAATAAATTCTTAATTTGACGAAGGTCAATAATCAATGTGTCAAATGTAAATTCATCATAACTAAATAGTTGACAAAATAATTAATGGTGATATTGTTCAAATTGTTTAAATGGTTGATAAATTAAATACATATTGAAAAGCAAAAAATATGATATTATTGAAATAATTAAATATATATTGAAAAACAAAAAGTAAAGTATTATTGAAATAATTGAATTGTAGTAATGATAGTTAATGTGATATTTAATATATTATGGATTTACTTTTTAATTACATATTTTATGAGACCATTAACTTATTGAAAGGTTGAACCCCAACCTTGAGGGCCCCCACCGACCCTGCCCTGGGTCATTGTGGAGGAGGTAAATCGCAGGATGTGCCTCCCAAGAGCCAGGGTGGAGAGCTTATGGATAGGCCTGTGCTATTAATCCTATGGTAACTCCCGCTTACAACAAAGCCAATTCCACCTTGCGGGGAATCGAACTCTGCACACTACCACACTGAGCCCTAACTGCCCTCCCCTTTGCCACTGGGAGATTTGCCCTGGGGGCAACCATTAACTTATTGAAAATATTAGTTTAAGAGGATTTAGACCATGTTTAATTNGGAATCGAACTCTGCACACTACCACACTGAGCCCTAACTGCCCTCCCCTTTGCCACTGGGAGATTTGCCCTGGGGGCAACCATTAACTTATTGAAAATATTAGTTTAAGAGGATTTAGACCATGTTTAATTAGATAAAAATTGTTTTTTAGTAAATTTTGATAAAAGTTGATAAAATGTGTGATTTAAAATCTATGGATCACATGGAATGTGTCGTTTAAAAATTGTGGTTTCATAAAATCCTTAATTAAAATTAATTGTTAATTTTTGTTACATTTTAATCCAGTTTCGTAGTTAAACCAAATAGGAGCTTAACGTCTCCAATACTACCATGAGCCGGTGAAAAAAATTCACCCGATAAAATAGATTATGTTTAAAAATAATTCTCACCAATACTCTAATAGGGACTATGTAATGTTACAAAATAATTTAGGGTAGTGCAATATATACATAACAATTTATATAATGGTTTAACAACATATAATGTAACGAGATTTAATTGAATCAAAATCTCATCAATCAAATAACTTTCGCATTTATATTCGAAACCTCATCATTATATAAATAGTTATGTACAATAAGCATTTTTCAATAATTTATATGAAAAATACTTTCGTACATAATATTTTATATGATGATGATGCGTCAAAATATAAGTGAGTAAGTTATTTAAATGATGAGATTTTAATCAAATTAAATCTCACTACATAATCTAATGGTAAACCATTATGCATGTAATATAACCGAAGTTATATTAAGCAACGGAGAAAGTCACTCAATTTTGAAAAAGAGTTATGATGTTTATACATCATTATGTGGACAATGGTGTACAACAGATAGCATAGAAGAGAGAGAGAGACAAAAAAGACCAAAAGAAAATAAACTCATTTATTATAATATTTTTTTCCATGGCATCTACGCGTACACAATTACAAATAGCATTGCTCTTTCAAAATTATCCAAACCTAATATTTCAAGTTTGAACAATACTTGCCTCCGCTAAAATTTATTACCTTCACGAAGTTTTATGAGAATTTCATATATACCTTTCCCTTAAGAAAATTACCCAAAATTTTCTTGTATATGAGTTTTGGATGCTACATACCTCTCATGACTAGTTTTGTTTTCACATATTATTATAATAACGATTGCGTTACATGTACACGACAACTTACATAATCATTTAATAATAGATAATGTAGCAATACATAATTGGATTAAGATATCATTAATCAAATAACTTTCTCACTTACATTTTGACAAATTATCATTATATAAATAGTTATGTACAAAAAGTATTTTCCTATAAATAGTAGTCATAATGCTTAAAATACTTTTACTTCGACAACAAAGTTTTAGTGGTATCTCAAGGTTTTAATAATATTGAAAAATGATAATAGATAAAATAATTCTCCACCAGTCTCATAAAGATGGAATTGTTTTCATTTTTAGTATGATCATTTTTCTTGCTGATAGTATAATTATTATTTTTTTATTTTCTTAAATGCCCCTATTTAGCGTGCATTGATATCATTAAATGTGAAATCCTATTTAAATCATTAGCAATGCAAGGGTATATTAAGAAAAATATAACTAAAATTTATAATTTCAGCTATATTAAATTATATATTTTAATTTATGTGAAAATAAAAGCAAATATATGTTTGTGAGATGGAGGAAGTAATGATAATGTTTAGGGTGTGTTTGAGCCACATTATTTTGGAAGAATCTATTTTGGAACAGTAGGTTGATGGAGAAAGTGTGGTTGAAAAAGAAGAAAAAGTTGTTGATGTGATGAAAAATATTATTTTATTGAAAAATGTGTGGTTAAAAATGAGTAGAAGAATAAAAATGAAAATGTCAACATGGATCAAACGGGGGCTTAAGTTACATAGACATTCCTCAAGTTTATGACAAATTTCAAATACAACGTCTCAATTTTCAATAAATTGCAGAAATATCCCTTATAATCTGTTAAACAATTACTTGTAGGTTTAGAATTGGGTTTGGAAATGAAATTCGCGTAAATCAATTTCATTTCAAATGGATTTATCTCTAATTCGAATCCTATGCCTCCAGCTTTGAATCCTCAACGTTAGCAGATATTCTGGTGGTTGTTTGATGTGATTTGTTTGCTATAATGGTGTTTGATGTGATTTGATGCGGTTTATCATTTTTCTAGCCAAGCCTTTGTTTCATCCCTATATATATATATATATATTTTTTTTTATTTTTTTTTTAATCACACATTTTTTAATAAAATAATATTAAAAGTAAATTCAAATTTTTTTAAAATTTTTTAATCACACATTCTCCATCAATCTGCTATTTTAAAATACACAATTAAATAAAAATGTGGCTCAAACAGACTCTAAAATAAGGGCCTACTTGGGAGTTATATTTTCACCGAATTTGATCGATTTTGGGTGACACAAATTATAAGGGGTTAAAAGAGTCCGTGTTTGTTAGATTTTTTGGGTACCGATTTTGAATGGTTTAAAAATTATCAAAAAATGGTGTATTGTAATTTTGATCGATTCTTTCAATCCACCAAATCGATGATTTTTTATCGTTTCTCAAATTCTCTTCTAATTTTACCAATTATAAAATAATTATTTTTAACAAACATATATTTTTTAATACTAACTTATAAATAAGAATTTATTAACTAAAAAAACTATTTATAAGCAAAAAAATTATATTATAATTAAAAATTTACTTACAAGTAAGATATTACTCATACGATAAAAAAATTATTTTTGTGTAAAATTTTTACTAATAAGACAAAAAATCACTTATAAAATATAAAAAGTTACTTAGAAGTAAAAAATTCGTTTATGTGTAAAAATTATTTAAAAGTACAAAATTAATTTATAAATTTTATACATAACTAAAAAAATACTAATATAATATTTTAAATAAATATATAACTTTATTTAACTTTTTAATTTAAATATTAACTTGTATGTAAAAAAAATACATATAAGTAAAATATAACTTATTAAGTAAAAAATTTCATAGAAGAAATCATAAAATCAAAATTTCATTATGAGACATATATGTAACTTTACTTTTTTAAAATTATTTCAAAATCGGTAGATAATAAACCCCCAAACATGGATTGGACTATTTTAAAAATCGCTAAAATCACTTATAATCAATCTGTTCATAAACGTTCAAAAAGGGTACTTTGAATAACGATAATAAACGGCACGTGCGGAACTCCCAAGCAAGCCCTAAAGGATTGAATCTTGTCATTTTCTTAATCATTATCTTACACTTTGAGTCATTAAGAGGCGTTTAATCTTTAATCATGTATTATAATTTTAAATTTTGGTCATTATCTTTTAATTTCCGAAATTATCTAGACTTTATTCATTATCATTACCTTGCTTAAAATAAGGGATGTGGTATCGGTTGTTTAGAATAGGTATTATGGAGTTTGACGGTTTTCAATAATCTTTAATTCATGAGATTTGATAGTTGAACTCAACGGTTTCAAATTCTCTGTATTAATATACGAATTACGGAGTTTTTGACATATAAATATTTGGTCTTCTTACGAACCAACAACAAATAGAAGGTGATAAAGTTGCATTATTCATTTAAGCCCCTGTTTATATTTATAATATATTTTTCTCTCGCTTTTTATCAACCACACATTCTCAAATAAAATAGTATTACGCGTAAATTCAAAATTTTTTCTTTTATTTTTTAACTATACATTCTTCAAAAAAACAATATTCCAAAAATTATAACCCTAAATAATGGGGGCCAAATGGGGGCTAAAATCAATAAAACTTTGTTATCGTGTTTGTTTATTATTTTTATGATTTCACCTACAATAAATAGTATTAGAGCCCAACTACTAAGGATGGCAACATGACAGGTATGGGACGGATCAGCCATTCTCACCCTCATCCCGTTTGGTATTTATTTTTTATTTATTATTTTTTTATGTCTTTAGTTAATAAATACTATTATTATTTTTTTCTAATTTGTTAAAAACAACTTATATTCTCTTTAAAAATGATAATGAATTTTTTAGTTTTATTTGAAAAAAAATTTAAATTTAAAATTAACTTTAAGTGGGGAGAATAGCGGAGTTGGGACTATATTTCATGTACCCTCCTACTTCATGGCAATGATCTCCGCTTTACCCCCATTAGGCGAGTAATCTGTCACTTTCGGGGCGAGGCTTTGCAGGTATCCACTTGAACAAATTTTTTTGTCATCCTTATTTACTACTTCATGAAATTCATGAAACTTGATGGTACAAATGTTGTGTGACGATACCCTTTTTGCTCCATTCGATTTAGAAAAGTGGATGGACGTTGATTCAGATGAGGATTACGATGGTCCCCATTGACATGACAAAGAGATTGAAGAATTTGCAAATTTAGATGATGATAATTATGATGATCCTCTACTTTTCTATGAAGATACCGGAATCGAGATCCTCAAGGAGTGGCTCAGGGAATTTGTCACGATGAAAATTAAGGAAAATGTTACAAATATTTTGTTGGAATTTGGTAAGAATGGAAAAAATAAAATCAAACTTAATGAACTTCATCACAAATCTGGTGTTATTTTTTTTTGCATTGGGCATGTTTTTTTACACGGAAAAATTCTTTGCTGCATGAATGGAACGAATTCTTGGATTGTATTATTAAGCAATATTTGGGTTTGAACCTCGCAATGAACAATTGTACCTTTATTTTTCTTTCAAATTGTTAAGTGGAGAATTATTGAGCAACAAAACAGAAGTCAATCTATTATGTTGGGAGTAACATTATTGGATGCTTAAGATTTTTCGAATCGAGATACCATGGATAAAATTTACGCCACACTTGATGAACTAACCGTGCTGATATATGATGAAGATGCAAGATTCGAGGACTAATCTTTTCCAATTGGAAGAGAATGATGCAATTCGATCCTACAACTAGAATAAGGGAACGTACCATGTTATTTTTTAATTATTTTCTTGCACTTCATTAGGAGGAGCTTAATCTTTAATTATGTTACGTCTTTTAATTTTTGTCATTATTTAGATTTTAGTCGTTATCAAATCTTAGGTTGATCTTCATTTTCCGGACCCAGAGGGGTTCTCATGTATCAATGGAAAAATAATAATGAGCAGTGTGATAAGGAGTCTTAGAATAGACCGAATTAGACTCAATCCATGGTTTGACAAATATGTACATACATGTCTGACATGGTCACAAGAATTACACCCTGAGCTCGAGGACTCCTATGGCTCGTCTTTCACAATTCTGGGACATATTGTGCTCGAGCATCAACATCCTCGAGGGTGATAGCTCGATGATGGAAGACTGCTCTCGTGACATTTAATTTGGTTTGTCCTCGGGGTGAGTCCTCGGGTATTCCTTTGGCTAAATTCTCGAATTCATTCATGTTCTCACCCCTTAAGAACTCTAACCCAATCAAATTATCTCTAACTCAAGTATCGGAGGGGCGACGAGGACACACCTGACGCCATTGTTTCAGGTACCGAAAGATCACGTTCGTTTTCATTCTCAATCGTTAAGCTCGGACATCAACATGTGCGATTTTTGGTAGCATTATTGGCGCTATCTATGGGAAAGGCAACCAAAAGCCATGGTCAATACGCGTTCGGGTCTTCCTCCAGCAAGCTCATCCGCTCCAAACCAACCTCCTGTTACGGAGCACCCAATCCATCAAGAAGAGTCATCAGCAATACCAGATCTTCAACCAGCAGTGGTTACCATTGGAGCGTTCAAAGAACTTCGTCAGCAAGTTTCAATGCTGACTCAGCTACTACGTCATATAAATACTCATCAAGCTCCGGTAATAGCACAAGAACCTACCCGGGCTCAACAAGGGGGTTTCATGGGTGATGCTCGAGCTCGAGCTAGAGATACTCGTGAGGCCCATGACGATGGTGGATTTGGGGCCTCGGGCATACCCCCAGCAGCCTCGACCTCAAGCCTGGTTACCATGGGCCCAGGTGAACTCGCTCGGATCATACAAGATGGGATTGCAGCCAGACTATTGCAGAATACCCAGGGAATGACAACGCTTACCCTTAACACACCGTTCACGCCAGAGGTTCTTTCCTATCCGCTCCCGGACGGGTTCAAATTTCCCTGCATAAAGGAGTACGATGGAACCACTGACTGACCCCATCAACCACCTCAATGTGTACATGGATGTCATGAACCTATAAGTTGTATTAGACCCAGTAATGTGCAAGGGCCTTTCCTGAAACTTTGACCAATGCCGCCAGAGATTGGTTTGCGACATTGGAGCCTAATTCTATAGTATTATTCTCAAATCTTACCAATAAGTTTTTCGCTTTCTTCACAAGTAATAAGCGCATCAGGAAGACCGCAACCACCGTTATGCGACTCCGCTAGGGGCCAAATGAAACCTTACGTAACTTCATGACGAGATTCAACAAGGAAATGTTACAGATACCCCACCTTCACATTACAACGGCTATTTCGACTCTAACATATGCAGTAAGGCATGAAGTCTTCAGGATGTCTTTATCTAACACACCACTGAAGTCAGTAACCAAGCTCTTCACCCGAGGAGAAAAGTACATCAACATGGAGGAGGCAATGAAAGCTAGCTCGATCTCTGAAAAGCCACACTTAAGAGGCCGTATGAGCCAAATTTGCAACAAGATCATGCTCGAGGCAAGCAGAAGCAGGAAGTACCACCTAGGCCATTCACACGTCTGAATACTACTAGGACCAAGATATTGATGGAGATGAGAATATGAAGGAGATTAAATAACCTCCTGGGTTGCGATCTCCCCGTGATACTATAGGGATCATGGGCATATAATGGAGGAGTGCATAACGTTACAGCGAGAGATTGAGGTACTGATTAAATGAGGGTCCTTGAAGACATATATTGGGCATGATAAACGTCATAGGAATGATCACGACAAAGGGAGGACCCCAGAGTCAAGAGGAGGCAACATAAACTATCGGCTGGTACAATCAACATCATAGTGTGAGGGATAGTATCGGGAGGAGATTCAAATAATGGGCGAAAGCAATATGCTCGGCAATACAATTCGGCTCAAGAGACCAGTCTCTGTAACATGGAAGACATTACCTTTGGATTAAATGACTTGGAAGGCATAACATCTCCTCATAACGATGCCTTAGTCATATATACTATAATAACCAACTTTGAAGTCAAAAGGATATTCGTGGAGAATGGAAGTGCAACTAATGTATTGTCCCATGATGCCTACACGAAGATGGGTATTTCCACTAACCAACTCAAGATGGTCAAGACCCCACTCCAAGGATTTGGGGGTGGAACAATCATCCAGAATGAGTTGTCGACCTTCCCCTAACTTTGGGCTGAGGCCAGAGGCAGGTAATAGAGATTACACATTTCCATGTGGTTCGGACCTCTGTGGCATACAACTCCATCCTCGAAAGACCACTACTCAACAAGATCAGAGCCATAGTATCTAGCTTTCACCTTGCTATGAAGTTTCCAACCAGTCACGGTGTAGAGATTATACGTGGGGATCAGACAACGATGAGGATGTGTTATGTTAATAGCATTCGAGGTTTGAGTACTGATGTCATGCAATTATCCACACCAGAGTTCGAGCTCGAGCATCAGGAAAGACTTACTCCAGTTGAAGATTTGATAGAGTTCGAGCTCGAGCAAGGCAAAAAAGTGACCATCGACCGGGATCTTGACGCCGTTCTCAAGGATAAACTCATCAAGTGCCTATCCCACAATATTGATGTATTCGTATGGAAGGTTGAATACATGTCGAGTATAGACCCCAATGTGGTGGTAAATAAGCTTAACGTAAGATAAAGGGACGAAGCAAGTAAAGAAAAGAAAGAGGCAATTTGCACCAGATAGATGGAGGTAATACGTGAGGAGATCAATAAACTTGTGAACGCTCAGTTTATAAAGGAAGTTTAGTATCCAGATTGGTTCGCCAACATTGTTCTTGTCAAGAAAACTAATGGCAAGTGGATAATATGTATTGACTTCATAGATCTTAAAAAGGCATGTCCAAAAGAAAATTATCCCGTCTCAGATTAAAAATCTGGTGGACATTACCTCGGGCCATAAGTTGTATAGTTTTCTTGATGCATTCTCATGCTATCACCAGATTATCAAGGCTAAAGAAGATCAAGAGAAAACGTCTTTCATAGCCGACTCTGCCATATATTGCTACAAGGTCATGCCATTTGGTTTGAAAAATGCAGGAGCAACGTATCAAAGACTCATCAACAAAGTCTTCGCTGATTTGATCGAAAAAACATTGAGGCCTATGTCGACGACATGGTGGTCAAGAGTAAACAGGTGAATGAGCACACCGCCGACCTTGAGGAGGTGTTCTCTACAATTCGAAGGTATATGATGGAATTAAACCCAACAAAGTGTGCTTTTGGGGTGGCCTCAGGAAATGTTTTGGGCTTTATGATCACGCATAGGGAGATTGAGGCAAATCTAGACAAGATAAAAGCCTTAATATTCATAAAGTCACCTAGGAGCAAGAAAGATGTGCAAAAGCTTACTAATCGGGTCGTCGCTTTGAATAGGTTCATGTCTAGAGTAACAGACATGTTTTTCCCATTCTTCAAAGTTCTTTGGGGCAATCAAAGTTTTAATTGGAATGAGGAATGTGAAAGAGCTCTCCGGAACTCAAACAAACACTTGCGACTCCTCCAACTCTCACAAAGCCCGAGCTTAGAGCACGTTGTACTTATACCTAGCCGTACCTCAAAATGCAGTGAGCGACATACTGGTAAAGGAAGTTAAGAAAGCTCAAAAACCCATCTATTATGTGAGCAAGGTATTGCTTGATGCATAAACAATGTATACATTGGCAGAACAACTCGCCCTAGCCCTGGTCATGGCGGCACGAAAACTAAGACAGTATTTTCAATCACATCTGATCATAGTGCTCACAGACCAGCCACTTAGATAGATACTCCAAAAATCTGATGTTTCGGGGAGATTATTGAAATGGGCAATTGAACTTGGTGAATTTGATATAGAGTTCAAGCCCCGACCTTCCATTAAAGGACAAGTGTTAGAGGACTTCATCTCAGAACTCACCTCGAGGCCTCAGGGGTCACGGATATCTCAACCACTAAGGCAAGCACTTGGGAAATATTTGTTGATGGTGCATCAAACTCCTTGGGCTCGGGAGCTGGGATCATAATTAGCAGTCCAAATAAGCTGACTGAAATTCAGTGTGCACTCCGATTCGAATTTGAAGCCACCAATAATGAGGCGGAGTATGAAGCTGTTGTTATCGCTCTGGAGTTGGTCAATAACCTAGGTATTGAACACGTCAAGCTCTTTAGCGATTCACAACTCGTGGTTGGACAGATTGAGGGATCATTTGAAAGAAATGATGAAAAAATGAGCTTATACTGTCTGAAAGTACATGATCTTCAGAGACGATTTAAGGATTGCGAAATTTTGAAGATTTCCATAGTCGATAATGGTAAGGCGGATGCATTGTCAAGACTCATTTTCATGGGAGTAGATGGACTTGACAAGTAGTTCACATCAGAATGGTGACGGAACCTAGCATAAGTCAGAAACCCAGTGTCATGGATATTGATAATGAGCCCTCATGGATGGACCCCATAGTTGAATTCATAATTAATAGGAATCTTCCTGATGATCCAAGAGCAGCTAGAAGCGTCCAATCTAGAGCACCGAGATACTGCAATATCTAAAGAACCCTCTTTCGCAAAAGATTTACGCTCCCATACCTTAGATGTCTCAGCCCTTCAGAGTCAGCACAAGCCTTGACACAAGTTCACGAAAGAATATGTGATAATCATCAAAGTGCACGAGCTTTGGCCTTCAAACTTAAAAAATACGGGTACTATTGGCCGACCATGAAGAAAGACGCTTTTGACTATGTGAGAAGATACGATAAGTGTTAGAGGTTCAGTAATGTCATCCCTACCTCAGATGAAGAACTCACCCTCATACATTGTTAGGCCCCTTTCGAATAATGGGGAGTTGATATCATCTGGCCTTGTCTGATGGCAAGAGGACAGTTAAAGTTTGTTGTTGTAGCTGTTGAATATTTTACCAAATGGGCTAAGTGGAACCCCTAGCAACTATCTCGGAGCCCAGGCCGAGGTCATTCATCTAGAAGTCTATCATATGTAAGTTTGGGATACCCAAGGTACTCATAACTGACAACGGAAGACAGTTTGATAATGCACGATTCAAGGACTTTGCACCAACCTCGGGATAGATCATCACCTGACATCGGTTTCACACCCTCAAAGCAATGGCCTTGCTGAAGTAACTAATCGAATTATATTGCAAGACATTCTAACCAAGATTGCACCAGGATTGAGGGTGCTCAAGGTAACTGGCTTGATGAGCTACCCTCCATATTATGGACTTACACGACTTCATACAAGACAACAATAGGTTAGACCCTTTCATTTTAGCTTTTGGGTTGGAAATTACGATTCCAATAGAGGTTAGCTTATCCACCATGAGGCGTGTGGCACATAGTACCGAGGAACACACAACGAAACATCTTGACCTCCTTGAAGAGATACGCGAGCAAGTTACCCTACGAGCCGCCTCTTATCAAAATAGGACGGCAAGATATTTTAATAATAAGGTTAGACCAAGAGGATTTAGGGTTGGTGATCTAGTGCTCGAGAGGGCCGAAGCTTTCGATCATGCCTCCGGTAAACTTGGCCCAGCATGGGATGATGGGAAGGACCCTATGAAGTCATTAGACAAGTTCAAGGAGGAGCATATAGCTTGAGAGACATGTCTAGAAGACCGCTGCCAAGGCCTTGGAATGCTGACAACCTCAAAATTTATTACAAGTAGTAACCCCCACCATGTCTATTTGGTTTACTTAGTTTTACTTTTATTTTGGGCTTGCATGCCCCGTACACTGTTTCTTGTTTTTAGTTAGTTTACCTTTTTATTGGACTTGCACGTCCCCGCATTTTTTTTAGTAATTCATTCATCAAGACCCGTGAGCATATACTTGTTCTAGAGTATAAGAAAGTTTATATAAAGTAGTAGTTGGGTAAGACTCACCAAAAATTGTATCCAAGTGTTTACCTCGAAGACCTGTCACGAGCAGGCAACTAAAAGACCTGTCACGAACAGGGACCCTAAAATTGACAGGAGGATGCATCCTCGAGCACGACGATTATAAAGTTTCTTTCTTGGATTTAATAATCCTCGGGAAGATATGTCCTCGAGATTTAATAGGCTTGAACCAAAGGTCGAGCTTAAGACTTGATTAAAAACAAAGTCTCAAGCTCGAGATCATTTAATTTGGGCAAGACAAACCGAAGGTCGAACCTAAAACTTGATTAAAAACCAAGTCTCAGAGCTTGAGATCATTTAATTTGGGCAAGGCTTGAACCGAAGGTCAAGCGTAAGACTTGATTAAAAACCAAGTCTCAAAGCTCGACATCATTTAATTTGGGCAAGGCTCGAACCAAAGGTCAAGCCTATGACTTGATTAAAAACCAAGTGTCACATAGCTCAGATCGATTACTTAGTACTAGGTTGAGCCAAAGACTATTAAAAACCATTTCTAGAGCTCGAGCATGAACTCAAATAAGTCATTGTTCCAATTATTCATCGTGCATTATTGATTATATGATCAAGATAAACACATGCAAAAAATATACGCCGAGCATAACATTTGCGAAACTAAAAAAAATGAAAGCCCATGTGATCGGGCAATATATATTACAGAAATTAAACCCATAAGATCGGGCAATATACTTGATAAAAAATTAAAATTTACAAAGTTACAAAATTAGGGATCGGGGTATTGGGGGCCTAATCTAGGTCGCGTGCTCTGGAGTCCGATCAGATGCCACAACGTCAACTTCATCATCCTCACCCTCATCCTCGACGCCAACGTCATCTTCATTCGAGAGCTCAAGTCTATCAGCCATGTTGGGCACAGTATTTAAATCCTCAGGCTGGACATTGGGGAGCCTTGATCATAGGAAAGCACGAGCTTTTTTGATGGCGTTAAGGTACGCCCTTGAGTCATATTCAGCCTTCAGCTTGTCACACTCCTTGGACACCTTAAAAATCTGTCCAAGCTCGATCCCTGGCCTCAGATAGCCTGCCTTCATATTCTAAGCTTCAACTCTTTAGCCTCATCCTTGGTGGCACCAATTTTATCCCGAGCCCAACGCAGCTCGTTCTTGGCATCATCGCGCTCCTTCAAAGTGGCCTTCAGATCCTCAAGTTTTTTGTCCTTAATCTTGACAGCTTCCATGAGCCTGGCCATTTTATGGGATTTTTCCATCCCTTGTAGTGAAAGGCCTCAAGCAACGCTCAAGGTCAGTCAATAGGAAGAACACGTTGAGCAAATTACTTTGCATATTCTGAACATGGTTAAGATTAGTACATTTAAAGTGGGGAACTCGAGGGCTTTCATCCCCTCGTCGAACCCAACATCACCTCGGTATTTGGTCACAATGCTCGGGACAAGGTGTCAGAGCTCGAAGTCTTCAATGACCGAGGCCATTGAAGGTATACGGTCGTCCTCAAGGTTGATGACCTCAAGGGTGCAGTGAGAAGGAAGCTCCATTAGGGATGATGTTGGTTGTCATACCGGCCTTGGGCTCAGTTCAGGTCGTTGGGGCTGAGAGGTCTCACCAGGCCCCCTCAATGTTTCATGACGTTTTGAGACCCAATGTCTCTTTTTACCATTTGTCGAGGCCGCAGGCTGAGGTGGGGAGCCTTCGCCTTCGAGTTCACGAACTTACGAAGAGCCTAGGGATCAAAAGACATTCCTACACAAAAAATAACATCTTATTAGAACGATCTAAATGTCGGCATATGAGGAACGATGATCTAAGTAACAAAGCCCTACCCTCGAGGCCTCTAACATCAACGAGGTCTAGAACTTCATCCTCGAGGATGACCTTCATGTCTGGCACTAAAGGATCGAGATCCTCGAGCATCTTCCTATCTCGCTCTAGCGACTCAAAGTACGCCTGACCCTCACAAAACTTTACAGCATCAAGTACTCCCAACCTCGACCAATACGAAAGGTCAGGATCTCGAGTAACCACGTAAAACCATGTATCATTCCAACCCCTTAACGAGCTTGACATGCTTGGGACTCTGAACCCTCATCGAGTTGAAAAATAAGCAAAACAAGTATGCAGGGAAAGTTGCTTAAGCTCGAACCCCATTCTACATAGGTCGAGTAGGGTGTAATACCTAGGTAACGACAGGCAACAAAAAAATGAGCATCATCTATGCATTAGGTACTAACTGCCCTGGGCACATAGAGTGCTCGACTTACAGGCCTACAAAAAAGGGGTGCAAAGGCCACCTAAACTCGGCCTTTAAAGTTTCCCTAAAAATCACAAACTCTCTTTCTCAAGCCTGTACCATCCTATCCTTGGGGTCGGGTGATCTAATGTCATAAACGGGCATCATCCCGAACTCTCTAGCAGCCCCCATGGCCAAGTGTTCTTTAAACCTACAGGGTACATCGAGAAATTTAAGTTCGACACTATTTTGATTTCTAGGTGGAGCATCTAAAGGCACCGCTATTGGTATGATTGAGTTCCCAACATCCTCGGGACTACCCGACCTATCAGACCCTCGATCACTCTCACTAGTAGACATCACTAAAGAAAAAGTAAAGAAATAACTTAAAAGTCTCGAGCCTTAGCTCAAAATCACTAGAAGCCCCAAATAATTCTTAAGGAGATTGCTCGAGCATGACCTTGTAGAGGGAAATTTACATTGAAGTGAAAAGTGAAAAATGGTAAAAGAGGTATTTATAGGCGTTGAACTGGAAGCCCAAAGGTTGCCACCTGGGCCGTTGGATCTTGACATGTGTCAATCATCCAACGACAGTTAGTAATCGCCATACTTTAACTCGAGCAATCAACTTTCATGTAGCAATATCGTCGAGTTATCTCGACCTATCTGAAACACGAGCATTCCTTTAGTTTTTTCGTCGAACTTATGTGCATCCATCCCTCATTCTCGAGCTCTAGAAATGGATACATGGGGCCAATGATATGGTCACAAGAAATACACCCCGAGCTAGAGGACTCCCATGGCTCGTCTTTCACAATTCTAGGACATATTGTGCTCCAGCATCAACATCCTCGAGGGTGATAGCTCGATGATGGAAGACCGCTCTCGTGACATGTAATTTGGTTTGTCCTCGGGTTTTCCCTAGGCCAAATTCTCGAATTCATTCATGCTTAAGCGCAGATAGTTCCTACCTCTTAGGAACTCTAACCCAATCCAATTACTTAAATTCAAGAATCCTAAGTCCATGAGGAGTATATCTTGAAAAAGACTGCAGTTATTGTGGGATTAGACTTATGGTTGTGGTCCAACACCCATCCCAATTAGAATTCCTAAAAATAAAGACGTCAAGTCCTACTAGGAATGCATTTTTTACCTCTATAAATATGATAATATGGATACATACAATTTCAGCACCCAAATTTTTTGATATTCTCTATCTCTGACTAAAGTATCGGAGGGGCGACGAGGACACACCTCGAAACCTTTGTTTCAGATACCGGAGGATCACGTTTGTGCTCATTCTCACTCGTCAAGCTCAGAAATCAACATGTGCGATTTTTGGTAGCATCAATGTATATGTATAGTTTATTTTGATAGTTGAAGTGACCCTTTTGAACGAGCGGGTAAATTAAAAACGGATTAAACTAGTTGTACAGATTGGTGTACAGACATTTCGCGTGTTGTCAAAATATGTTCCATTGATTATTTAAAATGTTGTTAAAATCAATTTGTGAAATGCAGTCACCTCATAACAATGTCAAATTTAATATTAACAAAGATGTACATGTAGCACGAGTGATTAAAAACGGTGTTGGTTACTTGGTTTAGGCATGCCTATCCATAAAAGGGTAAGGGGACCGCCATTTTTCGTCCCAACACGATAAATAGTTTGATACTACGTATAGCAAAGTGCATTCCAAAACAATGATTCATATCTTTATGATAAGTGAAATTAAATGTCAAATTCGTGATTGTATGTTTGTTTCGGTTCAAATTGAAATCCTGATTGAAGCATGAAGTTTCGAGAAAGATGCGTATAAAGTCAAGTCAAATTGACTTGAGCTTGAAGGCTAATTGATTCTTGACGTTGAGTTTGAACCTTTTGGTCAAGAGATGCAAAAGCTCATTTTCTCAATTTTAGGGCACGATAATTTCAAAGATAAGAAATGTAGGACAAGTGGACAAATTTCAATAGAGATTCAACCACACAAATTTAAAGCGAAATTTTTATTTATTTTTTAATGAGAAGTCAATCTTAAAAATATATTTAAATTGAAACTTCAAAAAAACGTGTAAAGAACTAGAAGGAAAGAATTTCATTTTAATTAATTATAAAAAGAAATCAAGAATACATGCAAAAGACAGCATTACATCCTTTTTACTAATATGAAACATCGTACATTAACCATCAATAAGTACATTCTGGATAGTTTCTTACTAAATTAACTCTATTCTAACCTATATATCCATCAATAAGTACATTCTGGATAATTTCTTACTAAATTAACTCTATTCTAACCTGTGTATATATATTTAAAAAAATTGTTTTTTGAAGACGTTTCAAATGAAATAAAATATTTCACTTTCTAACTAACACTAGTTTTTTGTCCGTACATTGTACGGATTGTAGTATTTTGAATGTATTGTTAACTTGATGTGAAGTCTTGTAGATATTTTCGTAAATGAT
>CAIGRP010032324.1:0-29052 GCA_903798385.1 Fraxinus cuspidata
AATTAGAACTATGATTGCAATAAATTATTTATTTTTTCTTTTCTTTTCTTTTTGTTTTATTTAAATAGAGGGGTAAAATCGTCATTTTATTGAAAAAATGGTTGAAAATTACCTTTTGCACAAGAAATGTGAAAGGTGGGGGTGAAAATGCCAAAAAATGAAAGGTAGGGACGTTTTGCACAATGACATTGAAAGATATGGACGTTTTGTGCTATTTACCCCATATCCATTTCTTCTGCTTTCAGTCCATTGGCTAAAACCCAATCAAATGAATGCAAAACCGAGCCTAAAGCCAAGGGAAGCACCCGAGCCACCAACGGCACCGCCGGGCACATACGCCGGCCAGATCCGAATGGTATAAACTCAAAATGCTGCCCTTTGTAATCCACCATATTTGGATCCAAAAACCGTTCGGGTTTAAATTCCAATGGGTCTTTCCAAGTTTTCGGATCCCTCCCAATGGCCCAGACATTGACAAGAATTTGGGTCTCTTTGGGAAAAAAAATAGCCAAACATTTTGCATGAGTCCATAGCCATATGAGGAACTAAGAAAGGGAGCGGTGGGTGTAACCTTAACGTCTCCTGATGACGGCGTTAAGGTATGGAAGCTTATTAAGGTTTTCTTCTTCAAGCTTCTCTCCGTTGTTAGTTAGGGTTCTTAGCTCAGCCTGAATTTTTTGAAGCGCGGCGGGGTTGTGGAGGAGCTCCGCCATTGCCCACTCTAGTGTACTGGTGGTGGTGTCGGTTCCTGCGGTGAACATCTCCTGAAAATCAGAAAATAAAGAAAAAAGATTTAAGCAGTTTATATAAATTCTTTAACTAAAGTAAACACAGAATTAAGATATACTTGTGCATGGAGCTTTTATTAAGAACCCACCACACGATTATGTAGCTGTTGCCTTCCCCTAGTGCATACTTTTGGTGTAAAGTAAAAAGCAATTTGTATCAATCAAAATTTTATGCTTTATTAAAAGTATTAAATTAGTAAATATTACGCCCTTATTTGATGTAACTTAAAATGTTGATAGTTAATAATTAATTTTAATTACACATTTTTTAGAATCAATAACTTTTATTACCTTTTCAACAATACATTTCATCTTTTATCAATTACTAAAAATATAATTTTAGCTGGACCAAATAGGAACTAAAGTTAACCATTCTTATAATATTCAAATAACGTTTTTTAGTCCATGTTTGCTTTAATTAAAAAAGTTAGCCATTGTTTGATCACATTATTTTCAAACTACATTTTCTCTCCCTTCTTTTAAACCACATATTCTTTAAAAACATTATATTACACGTAAACCCAATTTTTTTCCTTATTTTTAAACCACACGTTCTCTTTCAATTTACTATTTCAAAATGCATTCTTAAAAAAATGAGACTCAAAACATGATAAAATTTTCAAGTCAAAGTCACAAATAGTTTTAACTACACATTTTATGTAATCGGAACTTTTCAATCACACATTTCATCAACTTTTATCAAAATCTACTAAAAACTGATTTTAGTATATACTAAACATAAACTAAATCAAAGCTGGCAAAAAATAAAATAAAATAAAATAAAAATAAAATATATATATATATATCCTAAAAATAAACATGACAATATCCTTTTTGTCATTTGACATCGTGTCGGTAAAGGTTATCTGAAAGTATTTCGTATAACTATTTATAAGCAAAACACATTAAAATAGTTTTTTTAAAACTTGTCCATACTCCAAATCATTATGGGTTGCATGCTCAATTATACATTCTATATAAGAAGTTACGAGTGTAGGTCACATAAAAGTTTGTTTCATGTTGGTCACTCATTTGGACGTTTCAATTTTATCACTCAACTTATTTTGATTTCAATTTACCATTAGCAATAGTAATAGAATTCGTGACCTAACCAATACAATTTTGTGACTTGTTAAAAGATATAACACTTAAAAAGTAAAAAAAATACTTACAAAAATGATGACGTTTATGGTTCTAGGACCAAATATATAAGATTCTTTTGTACCATCTCCTCGATACTCCAAAAGCACGTCTAAGTAATCTCTTATCATCTTTGGAATACAATCATTCTCCATGGTTCCCAACCTCTCTTGGAGGAATTCTCCAACAATATCAAAAGCGTGGTTAACATGAAACTGCGTTTTTCTTCTTATTCCTTGTGGATCAAGCCATCTTAGAATTGGGAAGAAATCTGCAACATTTGCCTTACCTGCGAACTCCATAACCTTCCCTGCATGGAAAAAGAATTCGGATCCTCTTTCGGATTTCGGATCCAAAAGGTCCTTCGAAAATATGAGGTTACCCATAAGATTAAAAGCCATCAAGAAAAAGAATCTCCTGATATCAATAGCAGTAGTACCCGACCCACCCGATTCGTGTATGAATTGCACCATTTGATCAATACACTGTCTTCGTACAACTCGCATGGTGTCGAGTCGACTCGTTGTAAAGAACTCGGTGGTGCACAAGCGCCGTAGCATCCGCCAATGTTGACCATATTGGGCCGTTATTAGTGACCCCTCATTGCCATAATTTCCTTTCATGGCTTCATATATTTTTCTTCCCGCCAAGACTCCGTCGTGATTCTTGAACATGACACGCGCAGCCTCATTTGATGAAATCACCACCGTGTTCATTGACCCCAGCCAGAGAGTCATTATCGGACCATGATCTTTGGCCAACTTAACAAATGACTCATGAGGTGCGCCTAAACCTAGTTGAAAAATATTACCTACCACCGGCCACGGCGTCGGTCCTGGCGGCAACCGCCCAACCTCCTTCAACTGTCGCTGTCCACTCGCCGTTGCAATTTTCCATGCAGCCCATAATAGTAAGGCCAGAATCAGGCCCCCAATTTCATATTCCATTTTTGGTATTAAAAAAAAAAAAGTTGTTGATTACACGTGTAATATAGGGATTTCTGAAATTTTAAGAATGATACAGGTAAGCATCTACGATCGAACCTCAGTTTACTTTACCTAAATTCTCCGAGTGACCAATGAGAGTAAATGTCGTACCCGAGGATGGTTTATTAACTAGATTTGAGGAAACAAAATGAAATCCCAGTAATCATATATATATATAAGAGGAGATTTGTCCAATGCTACAAAGATGACAAACACCGCATCTCTATCCTGTAACAAAATCCAATATACTAATATATCATTTTGTTTTTTAATGTTTGTTCACGAATATTACTAGTGATTGATTAGCAAATATAATTTTGATAAAAAAAAATTGTATTAACCTTTATAAAAATTGATGAAATGTGTAGAAAAATCGATAAAAATTGATGAAATATGTTGAAAAGTCGATAAGAATTATAGATCCCGTGAAATTTGTATTTGTAATTAATTGTTGACTTTGATCTCAAATAATTGTTTCGACAATTATAACAGTTCGATATTTATCGTTCCTTGTTTTATTATTATTCAATCGTCCCTTTATCCATATACAATACATTATCAAATCTTGGTATGCACAATGGTATTTTTTTTCTACGTCTTTCATAATTTTTTAAAATTAATCATGTCATGCGCAATCTATCATGTCACGATGTTTTATTTGGTGTGTACATCAAGTTTGACAGTTTGTCATGAGGAAAACTATCATTTGACAAAAAAAAAAATTTTTAAACACAATTTATCCTCTAATCATTTTTTTACAACAAAATAATTGCAAACATAATGTACACTTTGAAGTGTACAAATGGCATTTCCCTTTATATAAAACAAAAAATAGCACTTATTGAGGTGGGAACTGGGAAGGAAGAGATACGAGACTATCGTGTCATAATTTAACAGTGGACAATCTTAGTGTGTAATAATCCTAACAAATAAAATCTTATGATAAATTTGGTTAAGTCCGTTGCTAGATTTAAAAAAGGATTGAGAGAGACAATTCAGCTATACTAATATTAATTTATTTTTTCAATTAATAAGAACTTATTATCAAATGAAAAAACAAAAAACGACACGCATTATTGTTTGGCTCCGCTAATTAATTATTTTGACAAATCTTCGTTCAACATTGGATGCTCTTGTGGTCCTAATCAAGAAGACTTACGTCTCATAGTATTAGTTTTTCAAACTGAAAAATAATAAGTTGGTCCCCGTTAGATGGAATCCACCTGACGACAACCAGGTCAAAGATGTGCTTAATTAGTCAGAATTTTCAAAATAAACCTTATGTAATTATCAAAATGAAAATAAAAATAAAAATTAGAGGATTCTTTAACCATCAAATGTTTATTTTTAATCTTTTTGAGTTAATATCTTCTTTCTCACCTCAACTTCCATCTCTTCTCGTCACCCTTGCCACTACTGGACATTCGAGAGATTCCCAAGCTTATCTTGAGTTATTCAATAAGAATAGATCGTGTAACATTGGTTGAATATGACACGTATACAAAGAGATGAGAAAGTTGGGATACAAGGTGGATGTAGGGCACGTGATGAGGAAGAAGACGAAGAAGGTAATGAAGTTAGAATGTTGTGTTTAGAATATCAACTAAAAAGATTCCATTCTAGATAAAATAGTAAGTGAAGTTATTTTTCATTTTCTCTCTTCAAGTCTTAAAACAAATTTCCTTCCTCATATGCTTATTACTGAATTTTTTGGGAGCATTGATAGAGAAATCTAAGGACAACCAACAAATATAAGCAAATTAAGCCCCTATTTTGTGTAGATTAAGATCGAGTTATTAGTAGATATTGATAAAAGTTGATTAAATGTGTGGTTAAAAAGTAGTGGACCATCTTCTTCTTTTTTTGGGAAGGCTTCTACTGATCATATATCAATTATGAATGAAGTTATGAAAAAAGTTATGTGAAGCAGTTGGGCATAAGGTACCATTAAGCTCCTTGTTTCTAACAATATTCTGATGAAAATAGCAATAGGGCTAAATTTTATGACAACAATTCCACTAAATCCTTCTTTTGGAAAGAACGTGAAAATGCCATTAATATTCTAAAAGAGTATAACTTAGTCCACATACCAATTTCTTCTTTTGAAAACCTTTTTATGCCCTGCGCGAAATTTGTTACTAGGAAATTTATCTCTTTATATTAAATTAAAAAGACTTTTATTAACTTTAGCAGTCAATCCTGCTTTTTGGTTCCTAGTTTGATTAGAGTTTCATTAATTTTATTAAAAGTTGTGGGTTGTGGTTCTTAAAACCCGATTTCGTAAGTGAAAGTGCGTTTTTTGCTTAGTCAGTCCACTTGGCGTGATTTCACTGACCCATTTGATATCATCCGGATCTGTTTTAGTTTGAGACTTACTTGGACCGTTGGATGAAATCTAAGGCTAAGGTTTAATGAATATATACCACCTCCACCTAAGGCTACTGTACCCTCACTTTGACACTAGCTTTCATTTTGTTCTTATTTCGTTCTCTCTGTTTAGACGATTCTGAAGGTTTCTTCGATGGTTTTCATTCAATTAATGAATTGTAATTAGCCTATTGGTTTGTATTGTTAGGTCATGTCTGAGCCTTGATTATTGTGTATTTATTGTGGTTGTGTACAATGTTTTAGGTTATATTTGGTGAATATAACCAAATATTTGTTCACCGGATATAACCGGTAAATTTGCACTTGTTGATAGGTTGTGAAATTCCTGATTTTGTATAGATTAGGCTGATTTTGGAGATTCGTTTGTGGATCAATGATCATTTAGAAGTGGTCATATTCTGAGTCTTGGTTGTAGATACTTGTATCATTCTCTCTTGAAGGTTCTTGCATAGTGACGAGCTTGATTTACCTCTGAGCGTCCCAAATTAGGCTTTGTCGAACTTGGTGAACAATCATTTGTGTTATTTTCATTTCTGCAGCGTGTGTTCTTGGACGTTTTTCTGTTTGTGTGATATTTGGGTGAAATCAATCCCAGCAAAAGTATATAATCATATGATATAATTATAACAAAGCGTAAGCATGTTAATATATACATCAATTTGAATAAAAGTTCCAAATATTACGTGACATGTAAATCGGATCTATTTTTCAATGAAAGTTTAACACCTAAATCTTTTTATGCTTGCCAAACCTACTAATTACGATTACATGAGTTTGATTATACGATTACAGGTATGATAAATGTGTCATGTGGAATATTTGAGGTAATTAATCGAAAAATAAATTATATATAATTGTTACTTGATTAGTTTTGGTTTTATCTATTACTCTCTGTAATTTCTTAGGTGACAATTCATTAATTTGTACATTATTTTCATAAATATATTAAGGTAGGAAATAATGCCAAACCTCCATACTTAAAAAAATGTATTTTTGAGAAAAAGGCGAAAAACAAAGTAATTAAAATATATTTAATGTCAATTACTCATTTTGTCTTATTTACCCACTTACCAATACATAAGACACTCTCCACGGTCCACCTCCTGTCTATAAGTCAAATTGAGGAAATTAATAATATAACATGGTCCCCGTGTCCCTTCTCAAGTTTTGTATTATTTAAATATAGAATAATTGTGTATATACATTATATTTATTTTCTCAATATCTTTCAATTGAATAAAATACTCTGTTCCTCTATCAACTAATTTTCTTTATCTTTTATTATGTTTAGTTGCGATCAAATACTTCATAATTACCTCGATTCATTCTACTTCCCAACAAAACATATTCACACTAATGTATTAGAACATGAAATTTGTATTACATAATCGTATATTGTTTTGTAACCTATCACAAATTTATCTTCAATGTTGGACGATTTTTGTGGAACCCTATTCAATTATTTAGAAAAAATTCAGAACTATAAGTGTGGCATAACTCTTAGGCTATGTTTGATTGTTTGATATGTTTTTTTTTTGTCTATGGAAAATTAATTCCACCCACACGTGGGAAAATGAATTTTTTTTTTTTGGCAATGGATACAAATTTTATCACTAATTGTAAAAAAAAAAAATCTCTTTAATGGACAATTTCAATAAAAAAACAAAGATAAACAAATATCAAAATATCCAAAATTTAAATATTTTTCACGTGAAAAATTATACCAATCAAGCACAATTAATTGACAATTCTCAAGAACACAATTCTATGCAATTCAATTCCCTGGAATTCATTTTCTTTCCACCCAAATTTCGTTCTTGCAAACAAACGGACCCTTACATTAAAATGGTGTTTGACACTCATTAATTTTTTTTAAATTTTCATTTTCTTAATTATAACCACACATTCTCTAAATATTACACACAAATTTAAATTTTTTCATTACTTTTCAATCCCACATTTTCAATTAATCACTATTCCAAAATTTAGAATTTCCCAAAAATGGGTGCCAAATACAAGCTAAGAATTAAGCTATTTGCATATTAATTTCGTACATCTTAGTTGACATTTCATGATGTGAAAAAACTCTGGCCATTGATTTGAATTGGTATCATTCAAATAAGTGGTCAGATTGCCTATCACAGCATGGAATGTCAACAAAATCATCAACCAAAACTACAAGTGTAGCAAAAATATTACATTAAAAACTATGCTACTTGCACATTCATTTGTTCGGCTTGGTTAGCATTCCACATTGTGCAAAAAAATTAGTTATTGATTTGAATAAGTGTTATTCAAATAAGTTGTCAGATGGCCTATCACATCATGAACTGTCAATAAAATTGTAAATGTAGTAAAACTCTTACATTAATTATCGTTAGATTTCTTTCGAGAAAATTTTCAAAATATCCTTGGGAATAAATTCTTGGTATTAAATATTTTCAGGATTGATTTTATTTGGGGTAATTCAATAAACTTTTCCCTTTTATTTATTGTATTATTAATTTTGCCCTATCCATCCTGCATAGAAAAAAAAAAAAAAAAGCAAGTAGCCGTTAATTGAGAGTGAGCGGGGTGAATTGGTGCATAAATTCCTGTGTTCGAAAAAGTCGCTTAGGCGCGAACAAAATGCCACGTCTTGAAAATGAGCACGAATTAAACGGTCAACTATCAAATTTATTGCTTAATGCGTGACTAGGGCATGGCGCTCCTTATTAATTCTTTTATTTGACTTTAATATCAAATTTTTAAACGATTTTATTTGTTCAAGACTCGAAAATTGTATAATTGATTAATTGTAGAAATTGTTAAGTAAATATAATATTTTCTAATTTTAATTATGTATTAGTTTAATTACTAAACAATTTTTTAAATGATAAAATATTAAAAACAATATTAAAAATAAGAAAATATATTTTTAAGTCTAGATCTTTTCAAAACTCTTGAAGTTTGAAGGTTAATTTCAACGATTATGCTCTATGTATGTAATGATTTATATAATTGTTTATTTGCTTCAACCAAATAAAAAAAAAAATACATTTTTCAATTTTTTTTTACACATCTAAATATCACGTAACTCTTATGACGTACGAGTAACTTTATAACGTCGACAAATTCCACAGAGCCGTAACCTACGGTCTAACGCCGTTGATACACTTGCACCTAACATTGGGTGGCGCAAATTTCGACGCAGCGAACAACCCCTCTGTTGGCGGGAACGCCTCGGCCGCCGCTTACTCCGCCGTCCCCCTGGCCCTTTTAATTGATTCCATGCAATCTCTTTAGGTAACTGTATTTTTCTAAACTCATTCTGTAATTTCGGTTTTACTACGATCAATTTGTCTGAGCCGGTGTTTGATGTATATTTACTGTGATTGTGAATAGGTGAATTAATGGAAGATATTCTTGGCATAAAGTGCAGTGTGGAAATGAGGCCCGATGTTGCTGTCTTGATGACGACCTCGACTTCAGCATCGTTAGATCAAATCTGATTTGAGTACTTTATTTATGTGAATTTGAAAGTTGATTTTTTTTGCTGTTTGTCCTGTATTAACTATAATGAGTTTTTAAAATATGAAAGAAAATCTTCTGATGCAATCTGTCCAATCTTGAAATTTTTGCGCTACTAGATTATTGCTTTTTTATTTCATATTTTCCTTGATTGATTGTTACCATGGATTTTGAATTAATTAGAATGATTGTGGTACTGAACGTGTCATTTAGTGTGTGTGTGTGTGTGTGTGTATGAAAAGTATTAAAGTTATCCTTTCAAAATAAAGAGGTGGGCCTGAGATTTGGGAGAATGGTGATAGGTGGTTGTTTGAATTTGGGCCATTTGATGAATTAAGGATTGACATATTCATTTTTTTTTTGTTTTAGTCTCACGGATAGATATCATTTTCAGTTTTGTGTTTTTGTTGTAAACTGAATTTTAGTTGTGGGGTTATTGGATGCGATTATATGCCAAGATACCCTTAAGTTGACGATTGATATACATGGTCGGCCATCGTTATTCGTTTTTATTTGTATATAAAATCTTTCAGGTCACTTTTGATAGTGCAACTTTTGGCAATGTTTTGCTCTTGGACTTGTGGTCCTTATTTGGGGAAACAAGGTAGAATGGTCTATTTTGAAAGCTGATTGAAAGCTATATGTTATGAAAACAGCTTGGATAAAACTTGAAGCAATAAGAAACAACCTGGAACAGAAGGAATTTCATCCCTTTTGTATTACTAGTTTGGTTGAGTTAAGAGTGTCTTACTATTTTTAAGAGAGGTTGAAGATGTTGAGCTTCAGGCTTGATTGAAAAGAAACACATTTCTTATTCTAACTCATCCCTAATGGTAAACTTTGATGAGGACAAAATGAAAATTTAAGAACAATTGAATAGTATTTTACGGAATAAGGAGTATAATTGCCGAAAATGTCTTTTGTTTTGAGACATAATATAACATCACTTGAGATAGACCAACATTAACTTGGCCTATAGTAGTTGCTAAGGTTCTAATTGCTTTAGACCTCCCAATAGATCTAATAACAAACAGAACGGAATGACAAAAGTAGAATCATGAAAGCCGACCCCAAATTTATTGAGAACAAGGTTTAATTTCTTATTGTTGTATATAACATCTAGTTAAATGATTTGCTCCTTTTTATAATCATTAAAAAGTTGGAGTTCAGAGATTGGCGTGAAAGATGTAAATTCTCTAGCTCATTTGATGTGAATGTTCTTTTGTTCTACTCTATTTCTGCAATCACCTTGGCAACATCAATCTGTAAGTTTGGCTTCCTGATGTTTGACATCTGCCAATAGCTTGGAGTTTTGGGGTGGTCCTCTTTTCAATGATGCAATACACCGTGTCTATGGTGTTGGCTTCTTTAGGTTAAATTAATTTCCTCAGTTGTGACCCCTTCTACCATTTGAGATAGCCTTCAGGATAATTTATTTGTTGTTGAATTGACACAATAAGTTTACACTCTTATGAACAATTCCTATGTCTCAGGCTGCCAGTGAAAATATTTTCCCTCGGTTATGGTACTACTTAGAATCTAGATTAGCTTACACTTTAAATATATGCCCAGTGGCTGATGGCTTGGACTTCAAAATCTCCATCTACTTATTAGTATCACTGAACAACTTATTCTCTTAATTCCACTTCCACTTGACCAGTTCAAATTAATGAAACAGAAAATAATTTTCTTCACACTGTTCCCTCACTATTCTGCCAAACAGTTTCTGACTTTGTTTTGAGCTGTTGTATCGACTGTCTGGATTTATATGGATGAGGCTTGTTTTAAGGTAGTTGGCTTGATTATATTATCATTTGTCAATTAGAAAAGAAAAGCTACAATTTATGTGTTAAATTAGTCATTACGTCTATAATCAATTTCCTTACTCTAGAATATTACATATCAATGTTTTAAAAGGCGTAATTGGATATTGAGGCATTTTTCATTTATGAGGCGAGAGATGCAAGCCTTTCCATAAATAAAAAAAATGTCAAAAGAACTATTAAAATGCAAATAAGCTCATTATAAATTAAAAAAAAAAAAATTATAATATAACAGTTTAGTGTGCAAAGAAACAAAAGAAAAATCTATAAAATAACAAAAAGGAAACTATTATTTTATTTTGGGGGGCTGTGGAGTATTTCCATTGTGGGTCTATGAGGAATTATATTTAAAAAAAGTTTTAGAGGGAATGAACTATTCCTAAAATGGGTCAATTAGGATTTTTATGTATTTTGTGGTACACACCTAAAGTAAAGTGAAGTATAGAGAATTAAGGAGCGCACACCTCCATACCTCACAGGTGTAGAAGGTGTTGTGAGGTGTCTGCCTCACTCAACTGAGGCGTGCGTCTTGAAAAACTGCCTTCAGGCATTTTCTACTTGCCTCACTTTGAGGTAGGCCTCAATCAGGTTTTTTAAAACCATGTCACGTGTACTTTGACTTTAAGTATTGAACTTCTTCATAATTTGGACTCCTTGAAACTTCTCCTAATGATTCGTTATGAAATGCTACATATAGAACTGCTCTTATAGTTCAGTTATGTTATGTCCGACTTGATTATAAGACATTCAAGCACGATCCTGATTTTATAAGCTTTTGGGATTAGTTTTGTTGCATTATTGGAAAAAGAATGGTTTTTATAAATTTTATTACTTGATTTCTTACCTTTATTGTGTATGTAACTTTGTTTCTGTATAAGGGCAATTCAATCTATTATGACAAACATTCATTAATAAAGTGAGATGTTTAAATTTTGAAGCAAATCAAATACATGATTCATGTCCAATAGCACACACTTAATCAGATAAGTCTACCCCGAAGCCTTGTCGTTTAAGTGTGATGACTTATATTAAACAGCTAAAGGAATTAAACTCGAATTGTAGGTCATGCTAATATGTAAAGGAATTTTTTTCGAAAAAGCTAATTTACAATAGTCAGGGTGAAATATATCCACTTTCTAAAACACCTGCATCCTCGTTGCCCTGCCCCCTTCCCTATTTCCTCACCTTCCAAAGTAGCGGGGGATGGGGAAGGGGAAGGTGCTGGAAAATCAGAGGCAGCGAGGTTGGTAAAGGGAGAAGGAGAAGACGTGTTAACGGGGCTGGTATAGTGGGTGTTCGGGTAGGTGGAGACATAAGTTGAAGGTGAGAAACAATATGGCGACAATGGTGTCAACTAATTACATTGAACTTTTAGGATCCTGTGGTGAGGTCAAAGCCTTTCCATCTTAACGACATCCAAATGCCATCTAGTTTACTTGATAATCGGTTAAGAATTCTGTAGTTTTCTTTAGCATTTACAGAATTTGGGCTAGTAGACGGCTTCTTCTTAAAACTGTATAGCTCTTTAGCATGCAATGTAAGAGTTCCTTTTAACACTGGATGTTAATTAGGTTTGCATTTTCATGTTTGTCAGTTGTCCCCTCATTCATCATCGGAACTTGTCTCACGGTTTCTGAATATTGTTATATATGTCATTTTCCTATCCGATATGAGAAAAAGAGGAGGATATTTCGGTAAATCAATTAATTCTTGATATTGTACAAAACATAATAGTATTAGTCCAGTAATCATAGATCCTTGTGCCTCTAGAAAGATCTAGGATTACAGAGTAGCTCTCCTGTAGGAACATCTTTTGGCTCATTCACGGTACCTCTTGATATGGATGTAAAATCTGTGAACACGGGATTAAGCGATATTGCACAAGGTAGTATGCCTTTTTGTATGAGTAATTTGCAGCAATACGTTTTGGTTCGTTGACAGTGGCAAAAAAGTGGTTCATTGGAGGAATATAGGTTGACATAATCAACAAAAAATAATTTTATTGCACGAATTTATGAGCTGAGAATTTTCTTTTTTCATGCATTTGCTTTTAGGCCCTCTCTCCCCCCACCCCAACCCTCCTAAGGACATTTCAAGAAAGTTGAGCAATCTCCGTAGATGATAATGATAGATTCCTCAGGAAAATATCTTCCATGACATGATATTCCTTTCGGAGCACCATAGTTTCTAGATCTCCACAAAGGCATACACAGAAAAAATAGTTTCTGGGATCTGTTGGCTATGCACTTGGGAGTGACAATGACATGATTTGAACAAGTAAATGGTTAAAAGCCAAATCTTAGGCTTCACCTTAGAACTGTCTTGATTTTTAAGGCTACTACGTTGAGATGGGTCTTACTCAATACTGTTTGCAGAGTCATACATGTTGATAGAGCTAGCAGAAATTGGTTTCACTGTTCATTTAAAAACAATTTATTATTTTTTGTGTAAAGAAATGACAATTATTCACTTTTGTTTCTGCATTTCTCTGTTCTTTGTTGATGCTGATGGAATTGAAATATATGTCCGTTTTCCAAGTCTATTCTATTTTATGTACTTGGCTTTTTCATTTATTTCTGTAGTGAAGTGATGAAAAACCTGCTTCCGATTGATGTCATATATCAGGTTCTTAATATTTGTAACTTTTTCAATATTTTAGTTAATGTTAACATTTATACTTGAGCTTTTCCATTAATCATTATAGATAATGCTTTTATTTGAGTTAAGTGTCCTTAGTCTTGTAAGCCCTTGTTTGATGGCCATTATTTGAGAAAAACAATATTTTGAATAATGATTTTTAGGAGAACGTGTAATTAAAAAGTATGGAAAAGTTTTTGATTTACTTGCAGAATATTTTATTGTGTGAATACGTGGTTGAAAATGAGTATGTAAAAAAAAGAGTTTTCAAACAATGATTGTCAAACAGGGGCTAAATATATCTAGGTCTTAAAATTCGTAAGTTTTGCAATATTTTAGTTAATGTTAACATTTGTACTTGAGCTTTTTCATTAATAATTATTGATAATATTTTTTAATTGAATTATGTATCCTCTAGCGTGTGCTCACTTGTGACCATACTGCACTCTTTTTGTATTTTACCACTTTTATGAAGTGAAATCCCCCCCAAGTGTTCTCATCAACAAGATTGGCAACTACAGTGAAAGTTGTCCAAAGGTAAAGTAATTAGAGCAAATCATGTGAGGGTAAATGTGTTTTTCTTTTTTTTTTTTACACAATATGTTGTGTGACATTGTAAGTGCAAAAGAAACTTCAAACGAGCAGACCTATTACTTTTTCCATGTGTAACAAATTCTTATCGAACCTCTATATTTGTTACTGCTATGGAGCTATAATTGGTGTTTGTCTAGCAAAACTGTAAGATTATGTGTGTAAAATCTTTTTGCCTGGGGGTGGATAGAGTATTCATGCTTTTATTGATAATTTATTGAATTGTCAAAATAAAATGATTCTTAAGTGTGTTTCATGTATCATTTTGTTCTTTTTATCCTTTTTAAGGTTAGAACCTTTATAGATCTAAAGATACTCTCATGAGCATGATGTTTAATTAGATCAAGCTGAGAAATGAATTAGCTAGAGTGAGAGAGTTCCGATTGTGAGTTGTAACACAGTTGGGAGGGAAGAACTATTTCACTAGTGTTGTTTATACAAATGCATGCTCATGCATGTACGTGCACATGTACAGATGTCTATCGAATAAGAAAAGGCAGCATTCAGCACTTTTTGTAGCTCAAGGTTTTTCTTGGAATTTATCATTTGTCTGAGTTTGAAACTTTATTTCCTCGTACATATATGAAACTGTAAATGAGAGTGCTACACTAACACCTACATGAACCAGTTTGCTCCACTTGACATGCCTATCGCCATGGGCGCTTTCCTTGGTTATTGGAAGCCAAATGCAATCATACTATTGGAAAGTGAATTGTGGCCAAATCTCATTATGGCTGCCGCTAAAAATGGTGCAAGCTTTTCTCTAATTTATTGTGTCATAGAAACTGCTTTATTATTAAATATAATCTTCTGGAACATGAGCAATTTCGTTATTCTTTTAATTCCCTTCGATAGTGTTCCACTTTTGTAGATAACGTTTTCTATTTCATGTAATATTTTAATTCTCATAATTAGTTACATTTGCACCCTTTTATTCTCTCTTCAGAATGCTTTGACATTGCTAAAGAGCAGAATGTCCGAAAAAAAATTTCAAAATTGGTCTCAATCGGTAATTCTTCCATTGATTAGATTGTTGCGCTCAAAGTTTCGGTTGATTCTCTCGTTGAATGTTCCGCTTTTAGCCGTTGCAAGCTCCACCTTTCATTATGAACTTCTTGGGAGACCTAAAATGTGGTATGGCTATAAATTCCGATTTTGTAGATGTCTTAACAAATGTCAGATGCACAATGACTTTCTATTTTGGCTGAATTGATCCATCAACCCGTTGCAGGATCCAGTCAGTTATTTTCTTTGATAATTCGGTTCACCATTCTCAAATACTGTTTTTTCTTGAGTTCTTTATGCTGGCTTTTTACATCTCCATCGCATATAAACATTTTGTTTGTCAGTTTGATCATTAAAGCACACCCCCAATATATTTGAAGACGAGACTACTGAATTTAATATTGTTGCTTTCTTTTCAGCTACTGATGATTTTGGATTTCTTGAGGGAGAGGAGCATTCTGGAAGATTTACAGGTACAACTTGCTCATAGAAAGGTGTGGATGGCTACAAGGGTGAAGAGGATGGCAAGAGTTGATAGAATTCCAGGTAACTGCTTTTGAAGATACCTGAGATATGATGACCTTGTGCTGATTGATGTTAATGAGATGTATTAGTGAAATGAAATTATTCAAGATAGATGGAACCCTTTTTTTTTTTTTAATACCCTTTTCATCTCATTCTTATGTGGCGGAGATATGTAGGAACAAAGTAATTTGCTGGAGGGTAAAGACTTCTTTCTGGGTGGTCCCAATTGGAATCACTTTCCTTAAAAAGAAATATTTATTTTGTTATTTCTCATGCCAGTGATTACAAGATAAAATTAAATATGCGTTTAGAAGATATGTCCATCTCTTAATCTTCAAATTCAACTGTCAACAGTATAGTTTGTTAGAATAGGTAATAGCTTTGCATACTTCACCATTATATTACAAAACACCATAGTGACCATACACGTCACAGGCAGTCTATCTGTGTTTTGATGAGTAGAGGGGTTTATGGGAAAGAAATGCGAAGAGTAAAGTGCAACACAAGATCTTGCCATGTATTTTTAACTGCCGCCAAATTTGAGAATTTTAATGAGCATGATATGTACTCTGTCAAAAAATTTGTGCAGTCAATGATAAGCTTATAGTATAATTTAAATGCTCACAAACCTTTGTGCAGTCATATAACAAATGCATCTTGATATTGTCAGTATCGTTGTTCGACGGCAACCTCAACAGGGGCGAGAGATCACTCTGGTATGATATTATGGGATAACCATGTCTTTTTTTCTGTCATTAGTATTATAGAAGATATTTCTTTATGCCTTGTGTTTGTGGTTTAAAGCCTCTGTATTTTGCTCATTTATGAACCTATGATAGGACAATTGATTATTTTATCTTCCTGCTCACCTATCAATTTGTCAATGGAATTCATGGTTAGATTCAAACAGCTATCTTGGACAAGAGCCTTCGGCCATCTTTGAGATTTGGGATTGTCTTTCTATTTCTCCAAACTTAATCGTGGAGAAGACAACTGATAATAATATTCAGAAAACTTTTCTTCACAAATTCACCCTCCCGCACCTGCTAGACCAGTGCCGTGCTGTGTTTCCGTAACTGGATGTCAGGCACGACAGCTGCAGGGGAATGTTAAAAATCAGTATCAGTGTCAGGATCTCCAAAAGATTTAAGCTATGACTACCAAATTGTTTCAGACTGACCGACCTTCCCCATCCAGTCGAACAAGCGATTTTGCTCACAGAAATGGGCAAAGTGCTCGCTTAACAATGTAGAGTAACAGTCATCCATAAGATATTGCACACCTCCTAGCATATCCCCTGATTCAGTTCCTAGATATTGAGATGCTTGTGAAGATATTTTAAGTAACTTCTCTGTAACGACACTGTGGCCCTGGTTATATGCTATGCTGTTCATCTCAAGTTTCTTTTGAACGCTCGAGAAGATAGCATGTTCCTTGATGCAATTCCTAGATTTTGAGGTGCTTTTGAAGATACTTGAAAGAGTAACTTCTCCGTAGACAAATTATCACCCTGTTAATATGTTGTGCCGACAATATTATCCCAATTATCTGTTGAATGCTTGATAAAAAGGACACTCTTGGTCTCTTTCAAGTTCATGGAGACTTGCATTTGCATGTAATTATATACTTTTAGAACCAGAAATCATCACTTTCCTAGAGACAGAAACACGAGTTATTCTTCTCCATATAAATGTACTAGAGCATCAAAAAAAAAAAAAGGGATACTCTTTCAGTTGAGAACTTTCTGGGCCCAACTATGATTTATGAAAGGAAAAACTAGAATAATGTCAGTACAAAAGCAAAAAAGCACTGAAACTAAAATTGGGATGTGGGGTCTCCCAAAGAATATAACTAGAATTCCTTTACTTCACAAGTAAAAGGTTAGATCCACTCACCTTTCCAAGACGTAAACCAATTTTACTACGCGTCTTACAAGAAGACGCCAGATGATATTATTGAGATGTGTCCTTTTATATTTAGCTTGTGTTTGACTCCCATTTTGGAGGAAAAATGAATTTTGGAATAGTGATAGATGGAAGAATGTGTGGTTGAAAAGTAATGAAAAATTTTAAATTTATGTGTAATATTATCTTATTTGGAGAATGTGTGATTGAAATGAAAGAGGGAAAAAAAATGAGAATGAGAATGGGTGTCAAACAAGGACTTAGTATAAGATCAGGAATTTTACCCATCAGCAGTTACCTTATTCATTCGGTATAAAATTATTAACAAGTTTACCACGTCCACGTATTTTACGAACAGCTTCATCGAATAGCAGTCGATTTGAACTCCACTCTTGCAAATGAGAAGCGAGTTAACTAATACCTCAACACCACAACGACAAGCTATTGAAATTTCTCTTGCAACCAGCATGGCTACCTAAAAAAAAACCCTAATCAAACTCGAGGAAGTAAGTACATTATGTCTCTGATTAGAGGGAAACTACTGTGGATTAGTGAAGGAAAATGATAACTCATTTCGCAGCATACTTACGAATGCAGTAATAGTATAACTAAAGATATATTTTGAGTTTGCGCATGTAATAACAATTCATTTTTAAACTTTACCAAATTTTCTTCGTATCACTGTATTTCTCTTTAACTATTTACAATTTGTTAATGTTGTTAAAATAAATTTAAAAGATTCAGAGTAAATAATTTGAGTGAAAACGGGAAGATGATAGAAATCAGTTGTAATAATTTGAGCTAATAGAGATGGATTGTAATAATTTGACCAAAGCTCAAAATATATCTTCATATTTATCATATTGTAGTATTCAAAATATATAATACATAAAAACGATAATCATATACAATAAAAACAAGGATATATTTTGTTCATTTTTCGTAAAATAGAAAATAATAAATATAAAAAAATAATAATATTGAGATGTAATCACGTTGAGAAAAAAAGTAGGAAAAAATAGCTTTCTTCAAGCTAAAAAGCAATGCTCTTTGATACGAAAGAAGAAAAAATTTTGAGAAAATTATTTAAAAAGATGGTTTAAATATAGATAAAGAAAAGAATAAAATGAGAAATGTATATTCATTTTTCTCTTATGGAAACAGCCAGATAGATCAGGAAATGACACTGTAACTATCTCGTCTTTTTATTAGCAAAAGAGTACCTTGGAGGCATGGACTCTTATAAATTTTCTTAATGAGTTTATATATTATCATGTCGCTCTTCACATGTACAAAGATTACTATCTACTCATGACTAACAAGATGACTTCACCACAACTCAAAATCAATGTTTTTGTGTTGACAAATTTCATGATCCCTTGATTCACCAGGTAGCTTGCAAATTGGATCCAATTATCAGGGGGAAAAGGCAGAAGAGAGAAAGAAAATGCAGTTAGCATTAAACCTTTGGATCTATTTCGTTTGGAGCAGTACCATGTGAAGTCAAACTGCTCATGAAATCTTCTTGCAAGCTCTGTTCTGATTTATCGATTGCTTCATCAAAGCTATAGTACGTAAAATTTTGACCAGGAAACTATTCCAATAAAATCTTGTTAATATGATAAACACATTCATTTTTAGGCGTAAGGATAACTCGACTTGTCATTGCATGTAAATTTTCAGCATATGTTTCTATATTTGGAAAGACATGTTGTATTAAAGTTTTTAAATGTGTTATTTCATCCTCGAATTGTACAATTATATTGTTTGGAAGCTGAATGCAATTACAAGTATGTTGTTGCTCTGTGCCGTTTCCAATTCTTAACAAGTAATCGTAGAAAGTAGGATCAAATTTAGCCCTCATGTTTTTAACTAATGGCAGATGTAATAGTAGAGATCATAGGTTAGAGAAGACTAAGCTAGCTTTCATTATGTCTTCTTTTTTTCCTCTTGATACAACAGGTAGAACTTGTCGAAAATCCCGTCTGAGAACCATCACTTCACCACCGAAAGGCAAGTTACATTCGTTAATATCTCTTAGCATTTTATCCACAACTTCAACAGCACACCGATTTACCATGGGTGCTTCATCCCAAATTATTAACTTACACATTTTCAACAAAATTCCTAAAACCGATTGCTTGCTAACACAACAGCTTACTTCACCAAGTGATTCTAAAAGAATTTAAATCTTGAATGAGCAGTTCGACTTCCAAGTAAAAGAGATGCAGATATTCCAGAAGATGCAGTTGCCAAAGCAATAGAATTTTGAGACCTTACAGCAGTCAGCAATGCTTTATATAAAAAAGTTTTACCTATGCCGCCTAGACCATCAATGAAGAAAGATTGTCATTCAAGCTTGTTGCACAAACATAACCTCCTTTAATATTCAAATTTGTTGTCTCATCTTCAACCATTCTCCTTAATCTGTCATTTTCATTTATATCTACATTGCATGATACCATTTCATAGTCGTTTATGTTCTTACTCAAGGATTCTAAAATACAACCAGTATCCTCTAGAGCCCATACTTCAGCAACGTGTGAAGGCATATTTTTATATATGTAATCATCAAGCATATAAGATTTGAATTTATTCTATAATAACTTTGGATCATTAGGGTTGTAGATCATAAGAAGTGTATCAAAGAGACGTCTTAGGCATTTCATAAACAATAGCTTCAGATAGACATTCTTCACAATGATTGTCTCCGCTTAACAAACCATGTAAAAGTGCTACTTCTCGATATGTACTTACAATTTCTCCATTTGAAGTTCGTAAATGATGAAATGATGTTGGACCTCGAATATGATTGAGAAGTACGCGTAGGAAATATCGTTCTCCTTCAAATGGATTTGCTGAAACAATTCGACCTATGACAATATATTTCTTACTGGGAGTCCAAATCTTCTTAGATGAATTCCAAACGAAACGTGTTGAGAAATCTCGGTATAATAATGTACGAGCAAATTCATTTGCTTAATTTACTCTGAAAAATTCCGTTAACATTGTTCGTCTTGTATTTTCATTCTCAATAATAGTAGTTAAATCATCTCTGTCGTCATAGCGCACTTGTTGATGATTTAGAAGATGTTTTTGTAAAGAATAAACAGTTGGATCAATTTCTGCTAAATTTAACGATAAAATCCTCCACGTTGCTTCAGGTGGAGATATCCCTCTAGCAGATTGATAAACAGAAATTTCATCAATTTCTTTAATTATTTCAGATACTGCAATTGAGAAATTAATATAATCATGACATTTGTACACATATTTATACAAATATTTTACAATTTTACAGTTTTAATCGAAGAACATTCTTCAACATTTAAGTGACAATAAATTTTACACTCAAATAACGATTATACGGTACGACCCATCGGTTGTCCAACATATGATTTCTAACTTTAATATTGATACCATCATTGCGACGTTTATAGAAAGGATGAGTTGTCACCAAATATAGTAGCATTACTATAATATCTAGGAAATTTATTTTTACATTTCTTATTAGAGTCCATGCATACATTTTTGCGATTTAAATCCCCACAAGGGCCATGCATATTGTATTTGACAATTACAGAGTGAAGATAAGGATATTTGTTTTGGTCAAGAATCTAACAACAAACTATTTTATCAACATCTACCGTAGAACAAATTTTGTGGCCGCATTTGAAAATCAATAAGAGGTGTGCATGAAGACCTCATTTTTGAAATTCGATAACATATATATGTGCAATGAGACAGACCCTAAAATATTTTTTTTATAAATCATTTTCAATCTTCTAATTTTGCTCTAAATATACGTGAAATTAAATCTGTGCGATTTTGAATCTCATCATTGTGTTTTAGTTCTTGCCTAATATCTAACCAATTTGGATTACATGTGATAGTAAAAAATATATCTGATTTTCCATAACGCTGAACAATAGTCATTGCATCCATATATCTCTTAGCATATCTCTAGGGCCACATGTAAAAGACTGTGGTAAACTAAATTTTCTTTCAATGTTGCAACCTCTCGTCTCTCCATGTTCAACGCTATCTACAATACCCTGGTAAAATTCAACTCAAAATTTGTTTTTAGTTATTACGAAAATAGTCTAACCTTGCAGTTTCAATCTTAAAATACATATCTACAACATATTGTTGTAGTAATCTACCACCGTGAAGCAAAATAGACTTACTGGAAGGCCGAATTTGCAATTTGTATGAATAATATTCTCGTAAAAAACCCGAGATCCGTGCTTCGTTCCGAGAAGCACTAACAAAAACAAACTGATCATTTATTTATAACATGTGCATGGTACCAATAACCTAAATGTAGAACCAAATGTATTTACAAACATTCATTCTCGTGTTCAATAAATTCAGCTGTAGAAGTAACTATTGAAGGTAAAGCAACAAATTGAGAAGTAGGTTGACCATGGGTCGTCATCGATCTCTCAATGCCTTCATGCCAACCAAATTCCCCCTATGAGAAAAGTAATGAATACTACAAAGGATCATAACAACCGTAATAATTATGAACTTAATGTGTATCATCAAAATGACCATATATAATAATATCACGGACGCGAAAATTAGTATTCTCATTGTCTTCAACCCATACATCAGCTACTTAAGATATTGTAGGAGTGTTAAGGATGCATTGATCAAGTCGTGGATCACATCTTATGTGTATTTTATGGTCTTGCAAGTTAGGCATACTAGTTAAAGACCTGAAAAATCTACTATATGGATTTACCTTCAAAATTTCAATTAAAACAATCAAAGTATGTTGAACAAAGTTTTCTGAAATCTTGTCAGTGTCATAAAAATATAACTGCATATAAGAAGGCATATTGTCTTGTGGGATAAGTTTATTTACATAATGGTATATTTGCCCTTGAACCCTAAATGTGCAAATACCTTTGTATGATTTGAAAAGATTTCTGTCGTATTTAACAACAAATGAAGTGAAAGCAAAATGGTTATTATATCCTCTTGCAAGCTTCTTAAATTCCATGTTTTTTTTATTCTTTGGACGTAAATAAGTTGTACAGTTCAGCGGATGAATCAGACATACAAAGATAAACTTTTCCATCAGAGCAATAGAAGCCTTTGCTTTCCCTGTAAAATTTTCTTGCACCACAATGTTTACAATTATCGCATGTAGATAATATATATGAAGTGGTCGGTATGTTTAATCTATTAAAACCTCTTTCGAATGCTGATGTACAATTATTAGGAGAATTTTAGTTTGAAGTAGAAGCCTCAAGATCTTGAAAATCATGATTCATTGTAGGATACATATTACATGCGCACAGGATTTGAATTATTATGTCCGGATGACATAGGATCAACATCAGAATTATTATGTCCAAATGACATAGGATGAGCTATTCTATTACGATGATCAGTGCGTCTAGTGCAAAGCCGCTTTCTCCGTTCTCTTTGCCTTTGGGTTTGTTGTTAGCGATACGACATTGTTTCGAAGTTTATAGGAACAATAACTCCGTCGAAACATGTATTCGGAACATACATGACAATAGTATACTAAGTTATGGAATAGTTGAGGCTGAAAGCAACGAATAGAAATTAAAGAAGGCTATTAGAGCATATAAATCCGTTTATAAGTGGAAATAAGATTTCCTATGAAATATATCAACATATTTAACATATTTGAATATGTGAAAAACTAATAATTTATTTACTTTGACCGTTCGTTGTTACATAGTTTAAATGAAATTTCCTTTGAATTTTTTTTGGGAATATGTAATACACATACCTCAGGATCTACTCGAGCACTTTCATACAAGCTGGAAGCAGTAAAATGTAACTTATCTCGTAGTTTTCTATCAGCTATTACAAGCCAGAAGGCTTATTTTGGATTTAAACAGATTTCCTGAATACAACGCAGATGTGAAAATCCTCACAGTATTCTTATGCTTGCAGTGGGGAATTCGAAGACCGAAAGATGAAATATTTTTTGTAGGCTGAAGTAGAGAAGGTGTGGGAGAAGTTGCAAACTGTAACGTATCTCTCAGTTCCATACTAATGGTTATGAAGATGAATATATATATTATTTTGCAGTTTAAACTGTGTTTCTGAGCCCTATGAAGGGTTTTATTTTTTTGTGTACAAATTATCCTGGTAGTCGATAGGGAATTGTCGTAGCAAAGTTGGAATTGATGTTGTAAGCAAAACGTGTGGAAGAATTTGTCATTTGCCTTTTGGCCTCCTTTAAGAGCAAATGGGGCTCTAAAGTGAGTTGTAAAGTCAACATTTGTGGGTATATGTGGGCAAAAGTCCAAATTACCCTCAATATAATTTAGTTATCACAATCACACACTGTGTGTGTGTGTGTGTGTAGAGAGAGAGAAGATAGAAGTAAGGAAGATACATAAATGAATAGTAAACGGTGGGTGATCTAAGATGGTATGGAAATAGTAGAAATGAGATTAGGAAAAAAGCTTAAAAAATGAACATTGAACGGTAGATTAACTCTTTTAAGTTAGTAGAGATTATAGAAACCTCGCTTTTTAATACTCTCTGAATTTATTTATTTTTAATTAAAGAAATTTCACTTTTTAATTCTATTTTTGTCTCACAAAAATAGGTTTATTTCCATTTTCACACAAATTAAGAAAATATAATTAAAGTGGTTGAAAACATAATTTTTTCTTACAGTTTTTCTAATATGTCATCACATTAAGGATGTGTTTGAGCCACATTATTTTGAAAAAATGTATTTTGAAATAGTAAATTGAAGGAGAATGTGTGGTTAAAAATGAATAGAAGAATGATAATGAAAATTTTAATGTAGCTCAAACATAGGCTAAATAATTATCTAGACAGAAGTAGTTCATATTGTTTGATAATAAATTATATTAAATAAGGACATATTAGAAAATTAAATAATAAGCTTTTTTTTATAAGAAAAGTGACATATAATATGGAATAGATGAAAAATAAAAGCAAGTCTATCTTTATGGGATGAAGATCATATGAGTTTTCTATTTTTCCCCTACTCTCCTTTATGTTTACATTTGTTTTGTTAATTTTTTTTTCATAATTTTAATTTAAACAAAAATGAATTATTTTAATAAGAGATAATTAGCAAAAAAAGTTCTTACCGTTTGTCTTTAATGCACAAAATGTCTTTTATCATTTCAATTTTGACATTTCAACCATCAGATGGACCTTCTTGCACGAAATATCGTATCAACACTTGATAATCATTTGTTTAGGGTGTGTTTGATGGATATTATTGAGAAAAGAATGTATTTTAAATAGTGATATGATAATAAATATACGGTTAAAAAGTAAGGACAAAATTATTTTATTGAATAATGTGTGGTTGAAAATGAGTTTTGAAATAATCTATTTTGAAAGAATGTGTACCAAACATGGGCTTAATTAATAATCCATCATCTTAGAAATCGACCAAAAAATATATATATAAACAAGCGTTCAGCCATTATTTGATCGATTTTAAAAAGGGTTAAATGGTGTTTAACCTTTAATTAATCAAAACAAGGAAAATTTGCATCAATGTCTCAAACCGCTTAAAAAAGCGCGGTACTAAACATTTAATAATAGTGCACTAGAAGAACTTCTAATAGCTTTCCATCCAAAAATTTGCCATATTCTCCAATTTTAAAAAGAGCTAACCCATTCGATTGAACAAACTTCCTCTGCCTTGGCTGGCAAGCCTCGTAACACCAATCATTGCTTAAGTTGCAACCACTGCAGCATTACCTATCATCGTAGTCACGTTCCTCCACTTTTGTGGACCCATTTTTCCCATCGCATCAAGTCCATTTCCTCCCCTAGCAATAACCTTTTGAAGAATTGGGATAAAATATATAACAAATAGATAAATTCTCTTCAAAATCAAGTCATTGGCATAGGTACAGCTGGGGATTAGGTTTGTGTGAGGAGTTAGGCATTGGTGTTAGGTTTATTATGGAAGATGAATCTTTTTTGATCGACGGCAGATCTTTGGATGAAAATCAATAGAGACTATTCCAGTGCACATTAATAAAAGTTGGGCATTGCACGTTAAAAATCATTTATCATTTTTTAAATTGGTCAAATTATGGTCAAATACTTGACTTTTGAACAGAGATCATTTGATCGCAAGTTTTTAAAACATTTAAAACTTATCTGCTAAAAGTTTGGAACCTATTTGTACTATTTTGAAATATTTGAAACCTCCATTTCAAATTTCACTTTATGAGTGTTAAGGTTAAAGCATTAAACACATTATGGATGAGGGATACAGTAATCGACATATACACAATGTTACATAAAACTTTATAAAATTTTCCCTATTAGTTAGTGAGCGATGAATGAGATGACCTTTCGGAAAGTTCAGCGACTAACAAGTAAACTTTTGAAATTTTCAGTGATAGATATGATTACATTTGTAAAGTTCAATGATTACAGGAAAAACTTTTGAAATATAGTAACCCTGAAAACCATATACAAAGTTTAGTGACCAATCAAGTAAGTTATTTATGTTTTTAAGTCTGTTTCTTTCTTTCTTTTTTCTTTTTTTTTTGTACTCCTACTACACAATTTATTCTCTCTAATATCGTCAAACTTAAAAAAATAGCATTTATCACGTGAATAATCAACAAGGTTGACTACATACATCTCTAAGATTAAAAAGGCAACAGTGATCCATGCAATCAACTATTTTATAAGAGAACCTTTCAATACCATTTCATAGTATTCAACTTTGAAATTTATAAACATATTCAGTTAAAATTTATATTCAGATCTGTCTTAATGGGAAAACGATGAAGCTGAAGCAGCCCATATAACTGTCCTCTATTGCCTCTTTAATTTTAGAGAGGTCAGTAGATAACCTTATCCATTATCCCAAAATTATTCTTTTTTCTGAGTTTGGAGTTCTAGAGACAATGAAATTGTGGGGGTAGGAGTATAGAAAAAAGATTAAAAATCATAAAGATTGATTTGTTAAATGTTTGGTTACCGAACTTTAAAAGTTTTTCCATTAGTCACTTAACTTTACAAAAGTTTTCCCGTTAGTCATTGAGTGATGGAGGAGATTACATTTTGTAAAGTTCAACGACTAATGATGAAACATTTGAAGTTTCAAGTTATGGATGAGATTATATTTGTAAAGTTTAGTAATTAATGGGAAATTTTTTGAGGTTCAATGACATCCTGAAAACCTTACGTAAAGTTAAAAGACCAACAAGGTAATTAACCCCTACTTTTTGGTTTATCCATTTGCTGTTTTGTTTGAATGAGTCTAGTCTTGCTTACGAATATCAATGATGAACTCTAAAAATTAAATATGAACTTCTTTTTGTAAGCAAATAATTGATTACTTTTTATGCCTTGGGGCGATGTAAGTGGACTAGAGAGACACTTTTTGTAACTCAAGCGTGGGTGACTTGAAAAAAATAAAAAAAAATATAAAGTAAATATAACATAAAAGATTATGTATCGTGATTTAAATGGACAATTTTACCATATTGATATATAAAATCGTCCCATCGAAAATTTTCTTGTCCACCTTGTAAGATGTGGCGCACTACCTCAGATTCTCCTCGAGGATAAATGTAAAGCTAAAAAATATAATTAGTCCTCCATCTATTGAACGAATATTAAGTTGGTCTCTAACGTTTAAAAACAAACACATTAGTCCACATTCTTTCATTATAGGTGTACAATCAAATCCAACTATTGCGCCCTGAGAAATTTGAGAGGACCCTCCAAAATCCTTCTAAGTTTTAAGAAGTAAAATATTGTTTGGATTTTATTTAACATTTTTAGATTTTGTTGAACAAGATATTGAATTTTCTGTAAGTGGAAAACGAGAATCCAATTTAACATTTCTAAAGAAAAACACACAAACGAATGAGCAAAATAATTTGATTTCTCTTAGTTTTACTTGTACAAAACGAGTTAGCATATAGCAATTTCACAAATGAATGAGCAAAATAATTTGTATTTAATATTTTGTTCTTTTTTTCCGTCTTTATGAGTTGATCTCAAACTTTGGAGTAGATTTTTGTTTGTTGTATTATTTAATTATTTTTTTTGTATTGTTAGATTAGAAGAATGGCGAGTGGTTCTCATTCTATTTTTGTTTATTTTCAACCGACAACTATTTTCATATTTTATTTTTATGATTTTTCAATATAAAGAATTGGACTGGATCGGAACGATTGGTTTGTTTCCATAGTTGAATATGAAATCAACAATTCAATTTCTAAGATTATTAGAGTGTATTTGATTGTATTTATTTTCCATGGAAAATGTTAGTTTTCCATCCAAATTCTTGCTTTGAAGTGTTTGATTGTTATTTTTTTCATTGAAAACATTTTTCAACTTTTGAAAATATACAAAATTATCCTTTTATTTAAGGAAAACATTTTCTTCTAGGGAGTAGGTTTTTGTAGGGGTGGACACTTATTTCGAGAACAGGTGGACCGGACTGGAATCAAATAGAACTGGTCGGTTCGGCTCCAATTCCTCTATTAAATGGGTCGATTATGAGACCATACATCGAGAATCGATCGGTTTTGGTCCGATTCTCGGTACTGCTTTAAGAACCATGGTGAATTTGGTTCTCCCGAATTTATCTTTTTGCTTGCCCAAGATACACTAGATCTTTGAACACTAGATCCCAAAATTATCTTATGTTAAAATTTTATTTTTTATAGCTTCTTCTTCTTTCCTTTAATGTGTAATCGAAATTCAAATTTAAATAATTTATAAATATTTTACAAATTCTTGATTTTAATGCGATACATTAAGAAAAATAAATTATTTTATTTCAATATTTCATAAAAATTCAAATTTTTTTGTTATTTTCAAAATGACCGGCCATAAAGAATCATAATTTTTTAGAATTATTAAAGATAATCAGACTATTGTTATATGAATTTTCGATCAAGAGTTGATCACCTTTTCGCTTTTATAAGTTGGTCTTGAGTTTGAAGTGGATTTTTGTTCGTTGTCTTGTTCAATTGATTTTTTGTACCATTAAATTACAAAAATGACAAGTGTTTTCATACTCTATTTTTGTCTATTTTCATACTCTATTTGGTTCGGTGATTTCCTTTAAAATCGGATCGAATCAGATCGCACTTACTCTTAAGTTTTTTTTTTTCTCAAAACAAGAAATATATTTTCTTTTTTAAGAGATATTTTTCATGCTAATCAAACACACTCTTACTGATATTTGGTTCGATTCGATTTTTTTTAAAATTGGAGTAAACCAATGAGCGCCCACTCCTAACAATACATAAAATAATATAAGTGTGTCAGATAGGTTAACCTAAAAGAGCTCGGCCATTCATAATGGACCTAACATTGACCGAATACGACTAACCCGTATCGTGTATACTGTTACGGGCCTTCTGAGGCTCTCCACCTCGTCCACCCACCTCGTCTGCCACATGTTGTACGAACTGATTTGGTGTCACCACGAGGCAGTGGAACCACGTCGTACGAACTAATCCCTTAAATCCGAACTGAAACACTTACGCTTACCTCGTAGAAGAACCGAACACATCCGTCATTCATGATAGATGCAAAGGCCCGCACTCCGCATTCATTACATCTCATAATTCACCTTGCCATACCTCTACCAGAATCTTTTGTAAGGAAATCTAACCAAAATCAAGTCCCTGACTGATTGATGGGACAAGTAACAGGCTACAAATGGTCAACTAAGTTAACATGTCAGAAATCGTTTAATGCCCGCCAACCTATTGATTGACAAAAT
>CAIGRP010032349.1:0-15564 GCA_903798385.1 Fraxinus cuspidata
CACATTTTCAACAATCTCAAAATGATCACTCAAAACACAAAATGAATTCAAAACTCAAAATACAAAACTGAAACACAAAGAGAACAACCCCTAATATTCTAGAAACTTCCATTTAAATTATATTATCAAATTTTGCAACATACTTAATCAGAGTACTTACTGTTTTCATAATTTTGAACCTTTTATCAATATAATTTAAATAATAAGCTTTAGAATAACTAATCTCTGAATTTATTTTCCAATCATTTAGAAATATTTGAATTTAGGATTATGGATTTTGGTACTGTTATTTAAATCATTAATAATCAACTTGTTTTGACATTATAGCCCCCCACATACTATCAAAATAAGGAATATTTTTCACTTTAAAAAGGTAACTTATTATCTCAATGCATCTAACTCACTGCAAAATTGGGTTCACAGTTTTAAACTGGACCATATTCATACTTTATTTCCTGATTTCATCTTCCGTTTCTTTGGATTGAGTGGAATAATGTGAAGCCTAACATCAAGCTTTGGACTTTGGCCATACTATTTGGAGGATAGGATTTATAGCATTGTCCTATGCTTTCCAAAGCCAGGTTATACTCTTGGGGGAACATCATAGAGGACACTCATTGCACATGATAAGAGCATCAATTTCCTGAAGACGACCCCTCCATAGAGATGTGATCTCTCAAACTTGACACTGATGAATGCAAAAACAGTAATCCATGTCTCGGATCCAGAGGAGCTCTACGAGATAGTGAAGGTAAATCAGTATTGCTTTCTTTGAGCCTTTTGGACAGTGAACAATTTTGGAAACGGAATTGAGAGCACTTATGCAAGAACTTAAAATCTGCCACCAGTCAGGCTTATAGAAGGTCTAGATTGAATTAGACTCCATGTTAGCAATAAAATTTTCCACCGCCAGTAGGCACAGCATCAGAATATAAAATCTGCAGTAGAAGAAATTAAATGTCCTGTGCCTTTAGTTTGCACAAAAGTTTCACATATTTATCAAGAGGGTAATGCAGTGGTTGATTTTGTGCTCATGAAGTGATTAATAGTGATGAAATCACAATTTTACTGCCTAAGAATGTGAAGTGAAGTCTTCTTACGTTGTTGAGGTTGGACCAATTACAGCTCTCATATGTTCAGAAGTGGAATGGTAATGAATCATTAAAAAAAAAAAAAAAGGTTTCCATGAACTCTTGTAATATAAGTAGCACCTCCAATTTTAATCGCATTTCTCTTCTTATCCTCAGTTTGTAAGATGGGAGGTAAACTTCGAGGTTGCATCCCCCTCCCTTACGTGTTTTTATTATTGATATATGGCCAGGGTCTGGCCACCGTGGCACAGATGGAGTTTGGCAATAAACAAAGTAACTTATGAACTTAGGATAGCATATCCAAACTAAAAGTTACAAATGAATTTGACTGACTTATGAACTTAAGCAAATTTCACCTTAGTGCCACTTCTGACACAATTATCTATTTATTTATAAAGTAACTCTAAAATCCCTGGAGGCAACAAATCACATAAAAGAAATTTTAGAAAAATATATTTCTCTTGATTATCATCTGAACTTCAGATTTCAAAGGTATCTTGTTCACCATAATTAATAAATAAAATCTGTACCAAGATCCAGAGTACCATCGAAACAATCCATAACATCAAAATATAAAATATCCACAGGCTATATAAGAAAACTTGGTGCGTCCATCAGGATGAGAATGAGTACACAATCTAACTGGGAAGGTCAAATGACTTGCTTCATTTGCTTATCAGTCTCGCATGTTCAAAGATTAATGATGGTGACATAAGTCATGAATATAGATTCAATTAGCATACTGTTCTATTTTAAACAAAAGAAAGGAAATGATAAAACAGAAGTGCCTTCTCCTCTATTCAACACAGTCTCATATGGTCATGACCACATCATCAACCCAGTGACTATTTTATAAGAATGCAGTAAACATTGTATAGACAAGAGTTCTAATTGACTACTAAAGAGGGAAACCACAAGAAGAGGTGATCATAAAATGCCAGACTTTTATGGAAAACCACTTGTATTTGAGAAAGTAGCCATAAACTAAATGGCTTAACAATATATAGTCAAAACCAGGTAACTTGAGCATAAATGTTCCTTCAACAACCTAGTATTGATGAAATTGAATTCACTGTCATTATTATAAATTAAATACCACTTTTTTTACCTACTGATCGACAAAGCAAATTATAGAAGATATTAGGACATATACACAAATGAAGCAACAATTTATATGTGAATCCTCAATTTCACAAATCTTCATTGACAAAATATTCAAATTAGAACAATCACATAGAACTTAGCAAACAGGCAAACATGGATATGTAGTAAGAAAGCAACTGCAATATCATATCCACATAAACATAAGAAACCAATCAATCAGTAATTCAAAAACATAAAATAAACTTAAATGAGTTTCCCAGATAATTCATATAAAAAACAAGAGAAGCTCATCAATTAGCTCAAAGTAAAAAATTATGAAAAATAAAACACTCAGATAATCTCCAAAAAGAGATTCATAAGAAAAAGAGAAAGCTACTAATAAAAAACTCAAACCTCATTAATAAAAAATTCAAAGTAATCATAAGTGATTATTCAGATACTTCAATCGTCCAGTCAGAGTGAGGTAAGACTTCAGAATGCACATTGGTTCAGCACACTAAGTCGTGTCATAAGTTTAAGAGATTGTATCTTGACACCTGGCAAGATGAAATATTCTATATAGCTTCACATTCAGATTATGCAAAACATAAATTTTCTTGAGAAATAAAGAAAACCCATCAATCAAGAACACAATTAGAAAAATATAGAATAAACGCACAATATTAATAACAACAGCAATAATAGAAGGCTATCATCATGCTACTAATTTCATAGAACACGCAATTAGATTTAACAAGGGCTTAAAGAGATCACCTTTCAAAGTCAAGCATCGGCTGTTTTAGGGATGAGCGGAATGGGCAACTGGCCTTTCTGAGACCCCTTTAGTTTGGCTTCTTGCTCACGGATCTTCTGCATCTGGAGCATTCTCTCCATGACAAGCTCATACTCGCACTTCTCATACGTGTGGCGCTCCGCCTCACACTTCCAGGGCAAATAGAGCTCGGCCTGCCTGCACTTGTTCAGTGGGATCAGCAAATGGGCGCATTGGTCTCTGTATGGTATTGGCACCTTGGCCTCCACCATCTCTTCCTGTGTAGCTATCATCTTCTTTGATGAACCCGGCACCTCCATCGGATTGAATTATCGATGGATTCTTCGATTTTGGGAGAAATTTGGGAAATGCTCGCTCTTGCTCAATTCTTTGCGAGCCCTGTGTAGAGTGTAAATGTTTGGGCCTATAATCTGACATCGGTCCGGGTTCGGTTGGACCCGGTCCAGTTTGGCCCATTTATTTGTTTTGGGAATTTTTTTGTAAAGCCCAACAATAACCCATAACCCATGCCTCTTCAAGTCTTATTCATAGAGCAAAGGGGACAAGTAGCTATGGTTTTCTTCCTCGTATTACACTATAAATTAGGAACAAATTGATGTGGAGAGACAAAAAGGGAGAAATATAGTACTGCAGTGATTTCTACTCAACTTCTTCATCGCCAAACTTGGAAGGTAGTATCGGATTTTATTAGTGGAAAAGGGGGCTTGACATGTTGAAATTGCACTCGATCTGATCGTTGTGAATGATTTAATTTCAACTCAACTCCTTATAATTTATTTACTTTTCCATAAATTGTTGTTTCTTGATGGTAATCTATCTCTAGCGACCGTGATTTTTCGGATAACATTTCTCTTGAGTTTTTGATGCGTATGTCTATGGTTTTCTCGTTGCCTTGAAAACTGGCTGCCCCTCAAGTGTAACACTTGAAATACCCGGGACCAAAAACCAGTGGCGCCACTAGACCCCAGGTGGCTCCGACCCTGGGTAGGAATGCGAAGGAGGTTGCAGTTCGGGTTTTGGAATAATGTTTAGATGGAGTAGGCCAGGCCGAGTCCCATTCCTTCCTGGCAATGATTCACATTCCGGGTTCCCGGCAAAATTAGAGTAACTGATACAATAATGCATGTTTTTGTGATTGGTTTGTATAAATTCTGAACTCATTAAAGAGAGAAAAAAGATGTGATTACTTTTGAATTCAAGAGTTCTAAACAGAGTATAAGCGCTTGGAAAGGTTGCAAAGCTAGAATTTCCATTGCTGAATTTTAAGTAAATTTAAAGGATATTCATTTGTATCTTATTGTAGGTAAATAGATCATGAAAAGAATAAAAAGTTGACAAATTTGAGGTCCTTCTCATGTATGCTGAGTGATATTTTTCTTTTACTAAAAATATACTGAAGAGAAAAAATTCTTAGCTTTTTTTATCCCCACAGATGTAGCAAATTTTAAATTTTCTTTCCTCCCAATTCAGGAAATTACTGAGAATTGGAATTTAAGCAGCAGAAGAAGTGAAATGTCAAGGTTCTACGTGGGTGGGAAAGTGGTGGACAGTGTTGATTTTTTGCGGAAGAGGCACTGGGCATGGCGTTTGGATTTGTGGCCTTTTGCTATTATGTATAGTGCCTGGCTGGCAGCTGTAGTCCCTAGCTTGGATGCTGTGGATGCCTTTATAGTTCTGGGTAGCCTTGTAGCTCTACACATTCTCGTTTTCCTGTTCACTGTTTGGTCTGTGGACTTCAAATGCTTTGTTCAATACTCCAAGGTTCATTTTACGGTCCCAAAAATTACCCACTTCTAATATTTTCATTCTCTGACTGTTGTTCTAGAGTTTTTTTTGTCATTGTTTGATTAAAAGATTTTTTTTCTCTTGTTTTTAAGAAAGTGTCATTCTTCGATTAAAAGTGTGTGAAAGTTTATCTTATTCAATAATTAATTTATGTATTTTTTTCACCTCTCTTACGTTGTCTCTTTCAGTTCTGTTTGCACAATTTGAAGATTGATATAATTCAATAATTTAATTTATGTATTTTCTCATCTCTTTAATTCTTAAACCAGATCTTGTAATTAACCTTTTTGTTGTTTCTCTTTCAATATTTCCATGCTCCTGGATTTATTAATCAAATTTTATGTTTACGTGCCTGTAAATATTAACATTGTTTGAAGATATAGTATTTTTAATAGTTTTACAAGCATTGATATGCACCGAATCACAGTCAAATAGTGAACTGAGCATCATAATTTCCTATAAAGGAGCTATCTTTGCCTCTCAAAGCACACCCCATTAATACATGTTGCTACCTGCAAACAATCTTACATGCTGCAGGAAATTTAATGACGAATAATTTAGGACACTCCATTCTTAGTATGTGCTTCTGATATGTTCCGACTTCTCGGAGTGCTTCTTATATGAAAGCTGACACTTTAGAATATGCTCGTTGATTAGTAATAAAACAGTCTAATGTCTTAATGATTTGATGTTCTTTTTCTAATTGTGTTTGTGCATGTGTACTTGATTTACTTGTTAATCTTTGGCTGAAAACGTATAGGAATCTGCTTCAAATTTATCATTTACTAAATTTGTTCTGATTTTTTTTTTTTTGGCAGGCTAATGATATTTACCATGCAGATACATGCAAAGTTACTCCAGCTAAATTCTCTGGCTCTAAGGAAATTGTGCCCCTTCACTTTCGAAAGGTTGGGTACTTATTAGCTCTCCCTCCCTCTCTCTGCATACACTTGTGAGCTTACTTTCCATGCTTAGTTCACACTGAATAATAGTTTTGCTTTCCATATCTATTTATGTAAATGTGTCAATAGTTGAACAGAAGTTCGTCAAATAGTCTACTGCAATTGTGTGAAATAGGTTTCATATTTTTCCTATTTACACAGTTGTAAGCACATTTATATGTATGTCTATGTAGAAAAGAGATGTTTGTTTATACTATATGTCATTGAGACCTGAGGGTGCGGTTGCAACCTTGATGTACATACTGTCCGTAGTTTGATGTTTTTGAGAAGAAATAAAAAACACTCCGTTGATTGAAGGTTCATCTTGTACTAGTGGCCAAAAAATGTAGAGGCAAACAATTGGAATACTAACGCGACAAAAATACAGAAAATGGTGACCGTCCAACCATTCATGTTTCTCATCTCCTGTTTGCATAGGCCCCAGAGTGCCTAATAGTGTGCTTAAGCAGTATAGGGTGAGGGTAATGTGAAGCATATAGTTTCCATCTCAGACCCAATAATGTATTCGCACAAGTGCGGACTGCACTTAGTTAAGAACTTCTCCATCGTGAGACTGTTTCCCGGAGCTTGGAGAACAATTTAAGCAATATTGGCTGAAATTCTATCAAGAAATAGACAAACAAATAAACAAAATAAAGCCAACGGAAGATTCTGGCTTTACAAATTTATATGTCAAATATCTACAGCTATAGAAATTTAATTTCCTTTTGTTCATGATAAATATATTGCTTATGTGTTCACCACGGTATCTAGAATTTCAATATTATTATTACTGGATGTTTCCTTCATAAGTTTTGGGGTTACAACTTCCGCTAGAAGTTGTCCTCGAAAAAAAACGTGTTCACCACGGTATCTAGAATTTCAATATTATCATTACTGGATGTTTCCTTCATAAGTTTTGGGGTTACAACTTCCGCTAGAAGTTGTCCTCGAACTATACTCTTCATGAAAAGATAAATGAATTTCTGTAAAAATGTGGTATTTGCTGTCCGCATTATTAACTCAATTCGACTTATATGCTTCCTCAGTTGGCAGGTTCATCAAATTCAGTAGACGCGGAAGAGATTTATTTTGATTTCAGGAAGCAGAGGTTCATCTATTCGAAAGAGAAAAATACCTTTTGCAAACTACCTTATCCTTCAAAGGAAAAAATTGGGTATTATCTCAAAAATACTGGCTTTGGCACTGAAGCGAAAGTTGTTGCTGCTACTGAGAATTGGGGAAGGAATGTGTAGGTTTCACCTCTATTTTTGTAGTCAATTTAAATGTTGATGACTGTCATGTTGATTTGAAGAAATTTTCTTTTGTGAGAATGGAGATATTAGATATCAATTCCAACAGTTTCCTCTAGCCTTCTTAGATGGGGGAAGAGAGAGAGAGAGAGAGAGAGAAGAAAAAACATATATCTCTTTCCTGGCTTGAGGTTACCCTATTCCCTGCCTTACAACTGGAAATCTTCATTTTATACGGCTGCTTGTTTTTTTATAAATACACACCAGCTAAGTTAGAAGTTGGACTTGTCTTTCCTCTCTTGATTTGATAATATATATATTTTTAGGAGACACATCTTCTTATATTCCAAGCTGCATAATCTTTATTTAAATTCTCTAAATAGAGCACACAATGTTTCAAATTATATGCTTTAGTTGACTGATATTATTTGTGCAGTTCGTCAATTAATATTGTTGCTATCTTCTTGTACATGGCCCTTGACAACTTCAAATTTGTCTGTGGATGCTATGCAAGATAAAATTATGTCGAAATTAGTTGTATTTGTGTATGTTCATCGTAACAACAATTTCTTATTTTATTCGGTATTATAAATAAAATCAATGTTCATTATAATTATTTTGTTCAGGGCATATATGTTCTCCCTGTAGATTGATTCCGCTTGGTGGTAGAGTGTGTTCAATTGTAGTAGCTTTATTTCTGCTCCTAATGTTGATCTTGATTATGTAGATTTGAATATCCTCAGCCGACATTCTCAAAATTAATGAAAGAGCAAATCATGGAACCATTTTTTGCATTTCAGGTTTGTTGTCATTCTGATTTGCTTGTTTCCAATTCAGATTTTTTTTCTTTCTGAAATACGAGTTACACTGACACTTGTCTTTGTATTTATAATTCTATATCTATTTGTGCATTAAAACTTCAAACTTCAGTACTGACCACCACATTTAGGTCTTCTGTGTGGGGCTATGGTGCTTAGATGAGTACTGGTATTACAGTCTCTTCACCCTATTCATGCTGTTCATGTTTGAGTCTACTATGGCAAAAAGCCGTTTGAAGACCCTATCTGAGCTTAGGCGTGTAAAAGTGGACAGCCAAACACTGATGGTGTATCGTTGTGGGAAGTATGTTATGCAAAAATGCGATTAAAATGTCGTCTCTCATTTTAATTTTTCATGTTTTTATTTTACGGAGGATTGCATTTTTTGTGAATTGACTGTTTAAAGTTGGAATTTAGGTGGGTGAAGATGTCAGGGACTGAGCTTCTTCCTGGGGATGTTGTCTCAATTGGCCGTTCTACTGATCAGAGTGGAGAAAACAAGTCTGTACCTGCTGATATGCTTATTTTAGCTGGGAGTGCTATCGTTAATGAAGCTATTCTAACTGGCGAGTCAACCCCTCAATGGAAGGTGGTATTCAATTCTTTTCTCATCTTTTCTTTCTTTTTTCTTTTGGGATAAGTTTCCATCATTATCCTCATGAATTGGGAAGCTTGTATTCTTGGTCTTATGATAAATCCAGTGTGTCTTATATATGGAAAAACTGATATGATATTTTCTTGGTTTGATTGTGTTTTTTATGGTATTTTGTGGTATTTATATTTGGATCCATGGAATTAGATACCAGCATATAGACAAACTTAGAACATGTATTCACAGGGTTAATATGGGGCATGCTCAGAATTGAAATTCAGTGTTGATGTTGGTTTCAAATTGTGATTATTCTCTTGATCCCGCATAAAGAAGTAAAGTATAATGCATTATTTCAGCAAAATAGTAAGTAGCTTTTTCCCAGGTGTAAGACCTGGGTTAGATTTCTGTGCTGCTTATTTTCTGCATATAAGAGGAATAATGAAGACAAAATAGTCTTTGAAGCTGAAGGTGTCAAAATTATCTCTTAATTTTAAATGGATTTCGGCCAAGTCAAGTGCCGTCCAAGAAAATGTCGCCTGCCCTACCTCTTGCCCCTTAGTGCCACAAAATGATTTTCTCTATCTGCTCTGAGCCTTGGTGATAGGTTTTTGAGCACCGTATCTCACCTCTATCGAAAATCCCAAACTGCTTGTGAGTGCACTGTGTTTGCCATACTGTTTAAACATGCCTGTAAAACTTATTTGTTGAAGAATGTGCAACTGCAACTGAGTCTAATCTGGAACAGCTTTGAAGATGGTCTTGCTTTTGAAACAATTCTTTGCATTATTCTTATCTAAAATTCTCCTCTCAAAGAACAAGCATTTTTCAGGTTTCAGTAATGGGTAGAGGAATTGAAGAGAATCTGTCACCTAGGCGAGACAAAGCAAATGTTCTTTTTGGTGGTACAAAGATATTGCAGCACACACCGGATAAGGTGGTTCTTGTCCTCCATTACATTTCATATGGGTATTTAGAGACAAATTTTAACACTTCGTTTTTCCTCGGTACAGACATTTCATATGAGAACCCCTGATGGTGGCTGCGTAGCAGTTGTTTTACGAACTGGATTTGAAACGAGTCAAGGGAAACTGATGCGGACTATACTATTTTCTACCGAGAGAGTAATTTTTTTGTTAATTGTTTGTGAATGATTTTATGCTAATCTATAGTATGTCTCTCCATAATTTCTTTATGATGTTATGTTACATAGGTTACTGCTAACAGCTGGGAAAGTGGACTCTTTATTTTGTTCCTTGTAGTATTTGCTTTAATAGCTGCTGGATATGTTCTTAAGAAGGTAATTTGTGTATTTTATTAGTTTAAACTTTCATATTTATTCATAATTTCATGTTGCTTATGCTAACAAAATGTGCACTGATTTAGGGTCTAGAGGACCCAACGAGGAGTAAATACAAGCTATTTTTGAGTTGTTCGTTGATCATTACTTCTGTGATACCCCCTGAACTGCCAATGGAGCTATCAATAGCTGTTAATACATCGTTGATTGCACTAGCACGTCGTGGGATATACTGTACGGAACCATTTCGAATTCCATTTGCTGGGAAGGTGAGCAGTGCAAAGTTTTTGGATGATCTTGTATGATATATGCTTTCTTTATTGCCACAGTTTGTAATGGTGTGGTTTTGTTTCATTCTATTATTTGTCATTTAACTGAATATGGAGTCTTTTTGTATGATATTGTTCATAATTCTGAATTATTTCGGGCTATCTTTTATCATTTTGTTGCTTACTCCTTAGGATGGAACTTTTGCCCCAATGCTTTGTTGTTCAATTTTTATATGGTTTATTTTGCTTAAAGTTAAGATCATGGCTTGGACTCCATTAGTTTACCCAAAGTTCCGAATGTTTTGTAGCATCAGAGTAAGAATCTCTTATGACCCATTATATCCGTACAAAAGTTCTCCTCTCTTCTTGAATTCTTTTCATTCTATAAAACAATTACTGCTGTAATATGAAAACAATTACTGCTGTAATATGTGAACCAAACCAAAATATTAATTATGATACAGGGGACTGAGCCGTGGTAAGATGCTATGCTTTAAACCAATAAGGTTTCTTTTATTTAACAAGTTGCAATTCGCAAGAATAGAATACTTTCATTCTTTGCTTTTTTTAATGTCTTTTTTTTTATTAGTGGTGTTGCTAAGTCATGTAAGTGAGATTCTTAATGGTCCATTAAAATGAAGATCAAACCAACCTTGATATGTAGGTGGACTAGATCCAGTGTTGGTTGTACACAAGGCTAATTCTTACAATCATGTAATTGTCAAACTTTCAATCTGTTGCATTCTGCGAGCGTAAAATGTTTCCAGCTGAATCTGAAATTTAACATATACACATTGAGTAGTGTTCTCTCGATATATGGAAAAGCAGGCATGAATTACATCGCTCATCTTCTGTTGAATAAATGCTTATTTGAAGTGTACTTCTAATGATGATTATTGGTTACTCAAAACATCAATTATATTAAGCCATTGCCTAAACTGCACTCTACATGATTTCATTCTGATTATACTATTTACATATACATTTTAAATTAGTTGTTCCTGGAGGTTCTTTATCTTCTTTGGTAGCATTTAATAGGTTTTCCCCATAACTTCCGGTGTACTTGATGTTCTTTCTGGTGTTTACAATGTGATTTCATAGCTAATATAATCAATAAAATAAAGAAGGTAATAAATATATAAATTTTGTAGTTTAAACATGCAATTTACTTTCATTTTACAGTCTTTTTCAACATTATCTGATATTTACCCTCCCACAGGTTGATATATGCTGTTTTGACAAGACTGGAACATTAACATCTGATGACATGGTATTGCAACTCTATGAGCTCCGATATATTAATTCTTGTGCAAGAATTTACCTTTTATGGTGATGTTTTATGCTCTGATATTCAGGAATTTACTGGAGTTGGCGGTTTGACAGATAATGAGGACCTAGAAACAGATATATCTAAATTGCCTTGGCGTACCTTGGAAATTCTTGCTTCTTGTCATGCCCTGGTTTTTGTGGACAACAAGCTGGTATAAACTTTTATCATGGAACAAAAGTTAATGCTTAAGTTTTGTTGCATTGATTTTTTCTCACATTTTTCGGTGTCAGACCTCTTTCCTGGTTATCTTAAAGCTCCAGAGAATCTGAAGTTAACCAAAATATCCTTTCAAGGAAGAGAAAATAACAACCTCTTTTTTCTGGTCGCTTGTTCTTCTAATGTATATTGATTTCTTCTCGTCGCGTTTTTTCAGCGTCAGGCCTTCCTGGGTTTCCTAAAGCTTCAGATAATCCGAATTAATAATCAAAATTTTCTTCCAAGGAATAGAAAGTAACAATCACTTCATCTGATCACTTGTTCTTCTGGTGTATATTGGGGGCGGATGGAAGTTGAAACAGCAAACCTTCTTGTTCTACACTAGCGACTCCTAGTCTACTATTAATGAATTTGTTTTAACTAGGAGCGAGTTGGACAGAAAAAATAAAAACTATCCCCTCTTATTAATTTTATTTAGAATAACCTCCTTTTAGTTGAGATTCCCAAAGCACCTAATCTTCCTCCTCACCTTCTTCCTTCAAGTCCAACCCTGCATCTCTGCTCCCCCTCCCCCACTTGCCCGCCCATTCCGGCTAACTGCATGTAGTTATAGAGGCTGCACAGAAAGTTTCCTAAAAATGATTAAAAATTTATTTTAAGTGTTTTACTCAAGAAGTTCTAACCAGAAGAATAGCGCCTGAAGTATTGCCAGTACAAATAAAAGGCCGCCCAACACCTTTTAAAAAATCCAGGCAGCAGAAAATGGACATTGGCTGCGCAACGTATCTCCAAACATCAGTATACAATGTGAGGAGACGGAATTCTATATTAATGAGTAAATTTGAAGATAAATGAAAAACAATGGAGCCTCGTATTAATGCATATTGCGCTTTCTCAAATTTCATCCAAAAACTTCTCGACGGGAATCAATTTGGAAGGCTAGTCCTTTGCTGCAGTGTACCCTTCCCCTCCCTGGCCTGTTCTCCCAGCTCCCTGTTACTTAGGAGTCTGTCGAAGAGATCCTTGGGTGATCGTGTGTAACAGGGGGCTCGGGGGAAGGCAGCTGGGATATGGGGGTGGTGGGTGGGGCTGGAAGATGACTTTTGAAGATGAAGGCCATTTTTAATAAGGTCAAATTAGTCATTTGATATATAATGGTTTTTAAACTTAAATATATAAGTAGATATTTTTTTCTCGAGCCATTCAAGAGGATTATTTTGAAAAATTTATCATTATAGTTTACGACAATATTTCTTGTTGATTTAACCATGAACGATGAAAGGTAGTGATGGGAATCCTAGTAGATATGTTGTTTAATTCTTTCCAATACTTGGAAACGAATTAGGATTTTATTTAATAGATTTTCGAGTAATTTACTAGTTGTTTACTTTTCATATTAAATGCTTATTTTAGGATACATATTTAAGGTTTTATTTAATAGATTTTCAAGTGTTTTCCTCATAAATTAAACTTGTTTAAACCCTATAAAAAGAAGGCTTATGCATTGTAATAGTTAGACTAGATTGTCTAGCATTTTAGTAGTTGTTTATATACTTTAAAAATTGGATATTTATTTAGGAAACATAATTAGGATTTTATTTAATAGATTTTCTAGTATTTTCCTACTTAAGTTAGACTAATTTATATAGGGCTTGTGTATTTTAATAGTTAGACTTCTATTTTGAATAAGTTAATCAATTTTCCTTCTAAATTCTCTCTATTCTCTCTCCTCTTTCTTTCTCAATTTGGGCATGTGTGGTAGTGTGTCGAGGTATTGGTAGAGATGTTATTTAGCCCCTGTTTGATCCCCATTTTGGGGGTAAAATGTATTATGGAAGAGTGATTTTTTGGAGAATGTGTGGTTAAAAATGAAAAGTTTTTGAAATACGTGTATAATTATTTTATGGGAGAATGTGTGATTGAAAATAAGTTTTGAAAAAATATATTCTTGAATAAATGGGGCTCAAACCGGGGCTTAGTTTATTTTCCAACTTAGATACTTATTTTTGAAAATGTAATAAGTATTATGTTTAATAGTTTTTCTAGTACTTTATTAGTTGTTTATTTTCCAAATTGGATACTTATTTTAGGAAAGATAATTAGGGTTTTGTTTAATAGATTTTTTAGTATTTTCTTACGTAAACTAGACTAGTTTAAACTCTTTATAAATGGAGCTTATGCATTGTAATAGTTAGACTTTGATATTGAATAAACCGATAATTTTTCCCTCTAAAATCTCTCTATTATCTCCCTGTTCTTCCCATTCTTCTCTTCTCCTCTTTCTTTCTCATTCTCGTTTGAATGTTTTCTTCGTCGGGTAGATTACTGGATCAGAAGTAGTAGATCGAATATGAATGTGCCTTAGAGTTTATTCACTGGAAAAATTTAGTGAGTTCCCTCTTAAAACACATTATTTATGCAACGACATTAGTTGGAAGGCGAGAATTGGAGGTTCAGCTCCATATATTTTTAGCAAATCAGTATGGACTATTCGTCTCTTATTACCAATTTCTTTTTTCATTTAACGCTCCTTGCCATATTTATTGAACTTCTAGAGTAGAGAAAAACAGAAATTTCGAGGTGATCCCTTTTTGTTTGTGGTACTCAAAACTCTCATATTTTACAATATAACTGGATGTAGGTTGGTGATCCTCTTGAGAAGGCTGCATTGAAAGGAATCGACTGGAGCTACAAATCAGATGAAAAGTCCATGCCAAAGAAGTATGCTGCAACATTTTTTATTTTTTTAAATCCATGTTTAAATGAGGTTGATTGAACTTTGTTTTATTTTTCATGTATCCCTATAGACTGATCATATTTATTTATTTTTTGTTGACACATTAATATTGTTTGTTACAGGTTGTAATTAGGTGTATCTAATTAGCTTAATTTTAGGTTCCTAATTTGTGTAGTTTCCTAATATAGTTTCCTAGCTTTTGTATATATATGTATTCTTTTTTCTAATGAGAATACAATTATTTTTCCTATCTCAAATTACATGGTATCAGGGCCATAGGATTGCAAAATTTTTGGTCTCTTGCATAAACACAAAATTAGGGTTTAGTGTCATTTAGGGTTCCATTTTGGTAACCCTATTTGAAGTAATTTTTGGTCTTACCTCCTGCCCGGAACGGGAACCCAACCGCCGATCGGCATTTCCCTGGCGTCCGTCTCCGTCGCGTCCGCATCCGTCACGTCTGTCCCTAGCATCCCGTTTGGCTTGCGGTCTTCTTCGGTTGTTCTCCTCTGCTTCTCCGGTGGTTCTGGGTTCGGTTTGGTTCAGTCAGCGTCTGGGCTTTGCTGATTTGTGTTTGTCAAGGTTTGTGCTTGTTGCCTTGTTGAGATTCTTGGTTTTGCCCTTGTATTTGCTGCCTTGTATCTCTGTTTGGGAGCTATGACTGAGAAGAAATCCATCGTTGTGTCGGACATGGTGCCTGTGATGTCTAAAATCACGGATCATAAGCTAAATGGATTGAATATTTGGATTGGGGCAAGATTGTTCGATTGTATCTACAGAGTATTTGTCAAAGATACTCATTTGACTGACGATCCTCCTACAAATGATTCAAAGCAGACGTGGGTTCGAGAGGATGCTCACTTATTCCTGCAGATTCGGAATTCTATTGATAGCGAGGTAATTGGCTTGATCAATCACTGTGAATTTGTTAAAGAGTTGATGGACTATTTGGATTTCTTGTATTCTGGTAAAGGGAACCTTTCTCGCATGTATGAGGTTTGCAAAGCATTTTGCCGTGTAGAAAAACAAGAGCAGTTTCTTACGAATTATTTTATGGCTTTTAAGAAGACTTATGATGAGCTTAATATGTTATTGCCTTTTAGCCCTGATGTGAAGGTTCAGCAACGCCAACGAGAGCAAATGGCTATCATGAGTTTCCTTGCTGGCCTTTCCTCCGACTTTGAGACTGCTAAGTCACGGGTTCTTTTTGGTTCTGAGATCTCCTCCCTACATGAAGTATTTAGTCGAGTACTCCGCACAGAAGGTACTCCGCTTGTTCAACTCAGTGGTGCTTTGGTAAGTTGAAATAATAATTATGAGCTTGGGAGATCAACCAATCAAAGTGGAAACAATTGAGGAGGCTCACAAGGACTTGAAACTCGGCCACTGGGTTTTGGAGGAATTGTGTGCTATTACTGT
>CAIGRP010032351.1:0-41518 GCA_903798385.1 Fraxinus cuspidata
GAAATTAAATCAATTAGGATTTTATAGTATTTTCCTTATTGATTGTTATTGTGTTTTATTATGTTTGAAAGACAATGATTACAAGGGAATAAAATCATTGTCTTTCAATCGTAATAAAACCAATATTTGATAGTGGTTGCTATTAACTTTATTGAAATCTAATATTGATTTATTAGATAGACCTTGAAACTTATTGAAATATTTATCCGTTTGAAAAAGGATAGCATAGCAGTAGGGATCGTAGACATGGAGTATTGAGCACTCTGGTCCCTTTTGTTGAATCAAAACGTCTAGGTTTTTGGATGTCAAAGTGCTTGTTATCTTCTTATAAATCTCGACATTTTTTGAGATTGACATTATTGATAGCTAACGTTCATAACAAACCAATGCAAGAGTAGCTTGAGATACAGTGCTGATTAGAATGTTATGCATTTTAGTTCTTCTTACAGACTGGATAATGGAGTGCTTCTATCTGGCTTTTGATTTGTGTTGGCTATAATGTAACAAAAATGATTCTATGTTTAGGGTAACTATGGAATCCCTTGTTTTTATTGCTATTTAACATATCCCCCTCCTGCCTCCCCAAACTAGCTGGTGCAGCCTCCTTTTTTTGTATTTTTTTTCCTTTTTTCCCTCTCCCTTTCTTCTTCATTTTTGAATTTTTTTGGTGGGGTGGCGAGTTGAAGGTGTAGATCTACTGGATTTTCATCTAGTCTAATATGGTGCCATAAATCTTTTTTTTATGGTGTAGATATTGTGGAGAAATGATGGCATGCTAAGAAATAAGGTTTTATGAGTTGTAAATAGCTATGCTAGCACTGTAGCACATTTTGAAACATGTCATGATTTGTTCTTGCATTTATAATTATTGTTAGTGATCATCCATTGGGATATTGCTATTATTTGCATTAATTGCTTCTAGTTTTCGACCTGCAAAACGAATAATTGTTGGGTTTTTACTTTCTTCACTTTCTGTTATCCAAACTTTGGTACCTCTTTGAAATGTTTGCCAAGTTAAAAGCATGTTTTGCCTCTTATAGTGGGCAGCGCGAGAGTGTTGCTGCCTAAATAAGATGCGAAAAGGCATCTTATAAATCTAGCCAAACATGCATGAAAGAACAAAAGTTCACTTCTCCCTATAACGAATATCATATATCCATAACTTGTTTTACGACATCATAGTATTGCGCCCTTCCATTTATTGATTTCGTTTCCACTTTTGCAGCCAAAGAAAGCAGAAGAGAAGAAGCAGTGAGTATAAGTTCGGAAATTCAGTATGTTCGAACCGCTCTGATGGCATCAAATCAACTGGTAAGAGAACTACAATTAGGCTCAATTTTGAGGTCAATGCTCTCTGGACATTTGTTCTCGAGTTGGAAGAATAATGTGTATTCGCCGGGGCCTTTATTTTTAAGATTTTAGGCTGAATTGTTCATCTTGTACGCCTGCGGAATATTCTTGGTTATTGAAAGATGTTGTTGCAGTCGTTGAAAGTAACGAGGGATTTCTTTTTCATATTACACACATAAAACCTATGTTGGAATCAAATGAGACAGTAAGAACATATTTAGTTCTGCTTAAAAGCAAGTCAAGCTGAAAGTGTGACTTAAATAAGTGGCACACGCCCCCAGGGCAAATCTCCCAGTGGCAAAGGAGAGGGCGGTTAGGGCTCAGCGTGGTAGTGTGCAGAGTTCGATTCCCCGCAAGGTGGAATTGGCTTTGTTGCAAGCGGGAGTTACCATAGGGTTAATAGCCCAGGCCTATCCATAAGCTCTCCACCCTGGCTTCTGGAAGGCACATACTGCGATTTACCTCCTCCACAATGGCCCAGGGCAGGGTCGGTGGGGGGCCCTCAAGGTTGGGATTCAACTTTTTAAATAAGTGGCACACACTTCTGACTTGAGTAGGTAGCGGGCTTTTAACACAATTGAAATGTAAGAAAGAAGAAAAATTATCCCATTTGAAATGGATGCTTCTTCAATTCACCATTTTTTCTCGAGTGGCCGTTCCTACTAATTGGCAACTATTTTGCAAATTCATAAGCATAATTATGCTTGATACGGATTACTGTTGTGAAAAGAATGAAGTTAGCGTAAAAGGATCAAAATGTGCAAAACTAGGAACTTACGTGAGAAAATTAGTGCATAAAGTTTGGTACAAAGATTTTCACAAGGAAAATGATATATCATTAGAAGGATAATTAAATTTGGAGTTTAACGCTTTTGAAGTTTAGGAAGTAAAACTGCAATTGCATATGATTGAGAGCCAAACAGCACATTCCTGAAAAGTTTAGGACTGCGACTGCAGCTGAGACCATTTTGTGTGGATTATCCCCTGTTTGCTGCAGAGACGAAGGATACATATGAATAGATCGAATTTAATACTAGTGATGCACTATCTAGTGTCTATTTTTGTATCAATGTTTGACTAAGCTTAAAAAACGTAAAATTACTTTTTAATTTTCTAGCATACATTTAGATATGTTACTGATTCTTTCTCGCTTCTCGCTTTATATTTTAAAAACATAACTAATTTTTAAGTAGCACTTATTTACTTATAATCAAATTTTTTAAACTTAGGCAATCATGCTCCTTGTCACGCGATTTTCCTCGTAACCAAACTAAGCTTAACAGATTTCATTATAATTTGAAGCATGCCCTACAAATGTTGACTCGACTCGGCCATTGCCAACCATAATAAACCTAACCGACAATGATCTGTAGTTTTGTTCTAATTTCTCCTTAAACGCTCTTTTAGTGTCCGAATCAGATTTTTTAATTTATTCCCATACTCTACTACTTGCTCACGGTCTAAAATCTCACAGTTCTCTCAATTCACTCTCTCACATCCACAAACACACAGTTCTCTCTCTTTATTACATAATTGAATCAATTGATGAGTGGAAGCAGAGCACGAAAAATGGGCTCTGTTTCTTTGAAAGTCGGAGATGGAACAGCAAGATTCAAGCGGGCGTCAGTGTGTTCATCAGCAGTTAATCTGTTGATGCTGTTTTCTGTAATCATTACCAACATTTTTGCTTTTTATGCATTCACATACCACCCTACGAAACTTCATCACAACCATAATCCCAAGAACATAGCTTTGATCTCGGAAAAAGTGTCCTTGATCCTAAGAGAGATTGATTCTTCACAGAAAAAGCTAGCCCAGATGGAGAAAGAGATCCTGGGTTATGAAAGCATCGATCTTTCAAGACCTAATATTGCAAATGAGCTGAAAGAGTTCTTGGCGCACCATGAATTGCCTTTGGGGAAAGATTCAAGAACTGGGATCACTGAAATGATGGCATCTGTGGGGCATTCCTGTGAGAAATCCATGGATTTGTTGTCACAGTATATGAGTTATAAAGTCAACGGGCCTTGCCCTGATGACTGGAGCCTTGGCCAGAAGCTGATTCTTCGAGGATGTGAGCCTCTGCCTAGGAGGAGGTGCTTTGCAAAGACTACTCCCAAGGTAGATTTGCAGCCTTTTCCGCTTTCACTTTGGAAAAATGTTAGTGAAAAGAGTTTTAGTTGGAGTGGTCTTGGATGCAAAAATATTGCTTGTTTGAATAGTAAAAAATTGAATAAGGATTGTATTGGTTGTTTTAATATAGTTAATGGTTATGAGACTCAAATATATGTTAAGGCTAAAGGGAAAAATGATTTCTTGATTGATGATGTGTTGGCTATGGGGAGCGGTGGGATTCGGGTTGGATGTGATATCGGTGGAGGGTCCGGGACTTTTGCTGCTAGGATGACTGAGAGGAATGTGACTATGGTTACTGCCACTTTGAATGTTGATGCTCCTTTTAATGAAATCATTGCTGCGAGAGGGCTTTTCCCTTTGTATTTGAGCTTAGATCATAGGTTCCCATTTTATGATAATGTGTTTGATTTGGTTCATGTGGCGAATGGGCTGGATGTCAGCAGCAGACCAGAGAAATTGGAGTTCTTGATGTTTGATATCGACCGGATTTTAAGGGCTGGTGGGTTGTTTTGGGTGGACAACTTTCATTGTTATAACGATGATAAGAAGAGTGCACTAACTCGGTTGCTAGAACGTTTTGGGTATAAAAAGCTGAAGTGGGTTGTGGGAGATAAAATTAATAGTTCGGGGAAATCAGAAGTTTATTTGTCTGCTGTTCTACAGAAACCAGTAAGAGTAAAATACAAATGATTTCTTCTGGGGAATTCAGGATGTAAGAGTAGCGTAGCAGCAGTAGTTACAATGTAATTCATCTTTGTCCATTATTTTACGCGCTCACCATTCGTTTGTAATGACAAATAAGTGAAAGGCATTGGCTTCTCTTCCAGATTGGTATTTGCAAGCAAGAACTGCTGATTTTTCCCTGGAGAGGTCTGACATCTTTCTCGATGTAAATTGAAGAGCCTCATTTTAACAACTAAGATCTTTTGTCATGAATGCTTTATGTAGCTGTTAATTGAGTTCTATCAGTAGAATTATTGAACATCATTTGTACAGCACTGCCTTCCGTGTTTCTATAGGGGAGACGTAATTTGTACGGCAGTAAAAATAGATTCGCTGCGTTATATGGTGGGTAAAAATGAGAAACTCATGGGAGTCGAGTAATTCTATGTTTCATATATCCCCCGTTATTCTTTTTCCTGATTCAAATTCATAGTCCGGACTTGTTTCATCGGATGCTATCGTACACAACCTATACTTGAATTTCCTAATGCTAGAATTTTATTCACATCAAGACCATGTCAAGAGTATATAACTGGATTTCACAAAAGTATTGCCTCCAGTAAACCATTTTCCTGATTTTTTCATTCCTTGTATTGTTATTTTATTTCCAAAAATTCATGAAAAGATGAAATTGGGGCCTGCAAGTACTTTGATGCAAATCAAGTTGTGATGTAATGCTGGAATTTTAGTCTTTGCTTGTGGATATAAAGCCTCATTCCAGAATAGTTATATGCTTTTTTGGCCGGCATGCTTCATTTTTTTGTGACTGATTATTTTGAAAGTACCCTTGGTTACTTTTAAATAGTTTCTTTTTTTTTATTTTTTACTTAAAAACATGAAAAAGGTAACTTAACAGATGCTTGGAAACAAAATCTTACTTAAAAGTAGGTTTAATTGTTTTTAAGCTTAGCCAAACATGACGTAAAGTACCTCGTGTTTTTCTTTCCTGTTGACTGGGTAAACCAAACTGCCAGCTTGTCCATGCACAACTTTTCAATTCAATAAACGCATGTCCTGGCATAACAAGGTGTTTGGTCTAACTTCCTCTTGAAATCACCATAATATGAATATCTTACCTAAGTTTCAGATTCCTCAAGTCCACTTGTTTCCTTTTTCATTGATTTCGGCTATAATGTATACTCTCTCCATCCGATGGGATCTCCATGAAGTACAGATTTAAAATTTGATGAAATTTGATACAAGCTGTGGATCCTATGAGATTGTAGTTATATTAGTTGTTAATTTTAACTTAGATTGTTATTAAATTTTTTTAGCTAAACTAAAGAGGGACTTGGTATGATTTCAGACTCTGTTTGGCTTTACTATCTTCTTTTTCAATTCAGTCGAGGTCGAATTTTCATTGCACATTCATAATGGATTATCTATACATTTCATCGAATTCATTAATGTTCCTCCTAAAAAGTTAATATTATATTTCCACGAACAAAGCATTAATTGCCCCAAGTTTTTGACTTGGATTTCGTTACAATGAGAGGTTATTTGAAAGCCAATGGTGAAAGTATAAACAAGTTGGTGTTGCAACATCATCCAGAAGTTGAGTGGTTAAAGTGGAGGCAAATTTATTGATTTAAATTATATATCTTCTGCACAAGTCAAATTCAATTTTTTTACTCCAATGTTGGGTCTTTCGAGTTTCATAGTGACAACGAGATGAAATTCCACAGTTGTACGCCTCACAGTTCAATCTTGGAACTGGATCTACTGAAGCTAGGCAGAAATACAAGGTTTTGTTGCTTGATCTTTGAGGGTTACGTGGTAAAGGTTTTCTACTAGCAGATAATCTGGTCAGGTCCACAGTATCATAAGAAATGATTTTCCATGCCTAGAGGCATATTCAAAGGTCACACGAACCTTGCTTCCAACTCAACAGGTGACACGGACAGACAGACGACGTCTTACATGAATAAATCGAACCCACTTGGGATCTTGCCTTCACTAGAAACAATATTCATGATTCGATTACGTAGCTCTATGCCAAACACAAGACTTCATTCGTTAAAAACGTCTTTTTAACTCAGAGTTCACTCTGACATTACTATTCCACTCTTTAAAAAGAAAGCTCTAATTTAACATTGCTTCATGGAATTTTGACAAGCAAATTCCATGTTTTTGCGATAGACAGATCCACTGCATAAATCAGTTTGGACCATCTCGCTTGAATCCTCCTTCGCCATTTACCCCTTGCACTGCAGCAGAGTTTAAAAGCTGCATTCCCTCTTCACCCATCTGTTGAACTTCCGAGGGCGATAATATTCTGATGCATCTCACACAACCAACAAACTCCCTGCATAGTCATGTCGTGTTAAATTTTGTAAGAAAACGTGAAACAAACTATTTGCACACGAGCAAGTGCAGAAATTTACAATGGTGGACTGTTATTATTAATGAACACAATGAAATTACGCATGAAAATTAGAGTAAAAATAGAACTTACTCCCAAGGATCATCCCCAACAAGAAGAACATCATTTTCGAAATCCACATAAACTAGCTTCCAACCAGAACCAGAGTCGTTGAGCAACCTTTCAAGTCCAAACATGCGTTCAATTTCAGAACGCAGTTCATCATAATTCTTGAAACTTGAGACATCAATCGACCTTCCAACTGATCCAGCTTTTTGAATCTGTATTTACCACATACATTGCCACCCAATATAACGTATTGATAAGAGAGTAGTAAATACTAAATAGACTTAAAAATACAAGGCACAAGAGAATCAGACAGGAAAGAGTGTATGAGTAAAATTCAACATGATATTAATATAGCATTCCTGAAATAAGAGCGTTAAAAATTGCTGAGAATTTTTGTTTGTAGTAAGTTGCTTACCTTTGTATAGGTTCGGAACCGCGGAGTTGCTTGCTGCCACGAGCTATTCTGCAAAAGAGTAGTGTCATCGAAATCCACATTGCTTGAGGATGCCCCACCTGAATTGTCTGCATATTCTTGTAGAGAGAAAGTCTGAGAATCTACTAGACTAGCTGATGTAATCTGAGATTGAACATCTTGGCTTGAACAGAAGTTTCCTATCAGATAATCTGAAGGATTATGGAAGTCAGCATTCTTTAACGTGCAAAAATCCTCCAAAATTGCGTTTGAAATGGAAGGATCAATTACTGTACTTCCACTGTTACTACCGTCAAGATTAAGACAACTATATATATCACTCTGGGGATGACTCTCTTCTGACAAGTCTTTCAAGCCATATGAACTTGATGCATACTGAAGATTAGACAAGTCATGATGGGGTGACGGATCAAGAAGGTTTTCCTGGGAGGCACACTTGGGATTGTTAAACTGAGGATCCCATAATCCTTGTCCTGTTGAAGGCAGTACAGGACAAACAATTTCTGCCGACGTAGTAGGCTGGTCTGATCTCTTCAAAATGGAAGCATATCCAGGAGTGCTAAAAGATGCAGTCGGAGGATGACACACAGGCACGTATGAATTGCATTCTACCCTAACAGGGTTTTGAAGCAAGCTATCGACATTTGCAGAATCTAATTGAGATGGATCACTTTGTGGACTCTGCAATATTTGTGAGTCCAGGCGTGATTGCATGATCCATGGACTTGTTTGCAAAGGTAATGAGCCGCTGTCCTGGTTCAGGATTGCTAGATCAGTTACAAAATTATGAGGATTCATGGGCTTCGCCGACAGTTTCGCTTCATTGCTTGGCCCCTGTGATTCAAACTGGCTTAGCTGATTCGTAGCAAGTACAGGTTCTATTTTTTCCAATTCTGAACTAGTTCCAAAATTGTTTGAGTTGGTGATATCTGGTTGGCCAACAAAGCTTTGAGGATAAGTTTCTCTTTGCAGTGATGCCGTTCCTGATGAGATCAGCTCAGATTTCTGCTTGATTGCTGATTGCAGCAGTGCCTTAGATTCTTGCAAGGCAGTATCATTAATGGTAGTTTCTAGAATAGAAGGTGCAATATTTCCAGGATGGTTTACTCCATGAGGTTTCATGAGCATCTTCATTAATTGCTCTGACCACAGGGTTGATACTGAGGGACACTGAAAGTCCCCGTTTCTATTTTCAGGAACTCGAATGAAAGGTCTATTAATCAAATTATCCCATTCTGTTTGTGCTCCTGTTACAGAAAAATATACAATACATCAATTCATGCCAATGACGAGCAGCAGAAGTCATTTTGAATGACAATCAACTACCTACGAACGCAGAGTGGAAAGGACGTTTGAAACTTGCAGTTAAAGATGGAAATATAAAGAGACTTTCAGGAGTCTCAATTTCCCAAGGACTAACTCGATTTTGTTTATCACCGCATCCAGGCTCATCCCACTCAACCTGTTATCAGAGATGAATATCTAGTCAAAGACCAAAAACCATGAGAATGTGCCTCGAGATTTATTGATCAGAGAGGTTAACATCCAACATCATTTAGGGTACAAATATCAATTTGGGAGAAATAATTGAATGATACTGATAAACTTTACTCGCCTGAAGACTACGCCACTTTGAATTAGGCCATCTCAGTGGATCTAAATCACTTATACCAACAAGAGTGCCCATATATCTGTCAAAGAATGGAGAAACGCGTCTAAGAAAGGATTGAAAAACGCTAAAATGAATTAACGTCCTCTGCACTCTAATATTTACCTGCGTTTACTCGATTCTTCAGTTTCAAACATCATACCGAATCTCATACCAACAGAGAGTTGGGAACCGTATACAGATTTTCGATATTTAGCCAAAGGAATGATAAATTCTGAAGGGCACGCCCTACAAGTAAAGAATAATTACAGTATAATCAAGTTACTCGGTGGTTTATGTTAAGGCCAAAAATGTATATCTGAGGTACCTTGGATTGTAGAAAATAGTAAACGGGGTTCTATTAGCAGCAGCATGAGCTGCAGCAGCAAGGATTCCAATGTGCATGCTATCAGCAGACAGCACTGAAGATGGCAAAGCTGTTTGCTGACGGTTTACACGCCTCACTCCCAGCAACAATTGCGATTTTTCATCCCTATCAGGAAGGAGGAGAAATTATAGCAAATCTATGGAACCAAAACATATGATCCAGACGGGAAAGGACGGCGAATAGACAGGATTCAGATTTGTCACTACCAGAACAGGAAGGTATGAGCCACACCAGATAGTTGCAAGGATCACAATTAACAACGGAAAATGCTTGTGGTACATCACCTTTTATATAATCTTTTACCGATTGATGAGGTGTCAAAAAGAAAGTGGTGGATATTTTTTATTTGGTTGATGAGATCCAATCAAATCTCAGTGCATTATCTGTTGTTAATCAAAGATGTAAGTTGTGTTGTACATGTAGCACAACTGATTAACAACTACCAGATGCATTTAAATTATAATTATTGAAAGTGTCTGTTGGGAGAATATTATACTGTAATTTTCCTCATAATTGACAAATGGAGCCAACTGTGTAGTTATGGGATGACTTAGTATCGAACTTGGTAAACATTTATGCTCAGGCACACAATTACCATGTGATGTCTCAAAAGGAGGACTAATTCTGTAAATTTAATCATATGGATGAAGTACTCCGCAAAGTGCTTATAAGAGTACCTGATAAACAGAACAGCATCGCCTGCTCTAAGACGCTTTGCACCAACAAACATACTCCAACCAGTTGTGAGTAGATGTCTCTTCGGCTGACCTAAACAAGAACGAAATAAAAATGGTAAAGATATACTTAAAAAAAAAGGCATTCCACAACCACTGAATGATCACCTCGGTATATATGACGAAAAGTCCAGGTATTATCGTGCAAGTCTCGTACAACGAGCTCTTGAGTTGGAGGTTGCATCGAGTAGTCCTGAAACAGATATAAAGAATTCATTAACTGTAGCATTAAAAGGTACACCAATTAAAGCGGCCGTATGACAACAGTTAGCAACGAAATCCTTCAGAAATAAAAAAACCCTCACCAATTGAGGAAAGAGCTTTTCGGCAGCCCTCCGAGGAACTGAGAAGCCACCATGTGTGCTTGTGTCACTTGCCGTCAAAGTTTTACAGAAGAACTCAGTTGGATGTTTACTAGGCTTTAGCCCAAAATCTGGTATGGGAAAGACATCTTTTTCCTGATCAAATATTAAGTTATCACCACAGAAACGAAAAAAAATTTTGAAGAAAATTGACAGTTTCAGTTCTTTATTCTGTAATATATTTGCTAATTTCATAAAATAATAGTACGGTAATAAAAATAGTTTGCAATAGCCAGGCTTACAGAGTTCACAGGTTGAAGGCTCATTTGGGCATATATCTCGTCTGTATCTTTATCTGCCTATTGATCACAAGAAAGTCAAGAGAACAATAACTATTCCAAGAAACCGAATGCACATTTATTTCAGCATATAATCCTTTTCACTGTACTGAACCAGAAAAAATAAAGAGAAATACATACATGGAGTGTAACGTTGTGAACTTGGCACAACAATTGAGCAGGGAGATTCGGATAGTTGGGTATTTGTGAAGTTGCTGTTCTATTGGTGGATACTGCCACCTGTTGCCCAAAAATAAGAAGTTACACGATGTATTACGTAACTAGACGAGACAAAGTCATATCAAATTGAAGCTAAACTCTTAACAATATATCGGTAGGATAGACAGAATTTACTACATCATATACAGTTTTATGGCATTCAACACGAGAGCATAAATACTAATATAAACCGTCTACAGAACAGCTAATAAGCGTTTCTTTGTTCTGCTTTCTCTTTCAGATGATAAAAGCAGAAAATAGAAATGTGAGAGATCCATGATGCAAGAGGCAGGAAAAGAAGCGCTGTCCTAGGCTATAAAATCTTAAAAGGAAAAAGAAATCAAACCAGATGTTCTGGAAAAATTATAGTAGTTGGTAACACAATTTTAATTTCCAACATTTGCAGGAAGATGAAGATTTGCTTGTCCCTGGATTCAATTTTTATATACAATATTTTGAATCATCATTTTCCCATAAACAAAAAGGACTAGCAAAAATTTCTCATCACGTTCACATGGTGCTAGAGTTCAATAACTAAGAAGCACGTTGTATTTATGCCAATTTATACATTATTTTAAAGTGATACTCCGCAAGGACAAAATCTGCAAACTCCAAAACTAAGTGGCAGGCAAGTCATCAATAGGAGAATGCTTTTATGCCATCTCAACTTATCTCGTCGCTTGTACCTCAAATAACTCATTTCAATTTCTCATTTTATTCACTATTTGTAACTTTAGGAAAGATGAGTAACTTAAAGAAGGTTTGATCAATTCTACAGCATCCTTGACATGCTTGAAGGATTGTAGCCTAGGGTAAAAGAATTACATGGAAAGGCAAGGGGAGCAGGACTCCAACAAAAATATAAATTAATTTTTGTAAATACTGACAAGGTTTGTCCTGGTGTAAAGCAAAAAGAATTAATTGTCATAAATCCAACAAGAAATTATCACCAACAATTCAAGAAAGTACAAACCTATATCATCGTCCTCTTCCAGCTTACATTTTTGGCACACGTCATTCACTAAATTTACTTTCTTGCTCAAGAGGATTGATATATAAGATTGCTTATAGCAAATCATTAAGTCCATAAAGGGAAAACAGTAAATAAAGGCAAAAGAACTTCTGTTTTCACTGAACAAACCTGTTCACTATGTCCTTGAGGAAAATAATACACGAGGCTTCCAACCTGAGGCAAGGTAACCAATGGACCAGCACACGCATGCCATAGCTCAGAATTTATTGTCTTCCTTGTCCCTGTAGTAAATCAAGGTTAAAAAACAGTAAGAATTCAGAGATCGTAAGAAATATGATCAAGAATTTACAAGATTATTGCAAGTGTTTTTACCAATGAATCCCTTAAGTTTTCACCTTCACCTAAATCTACTTAATATACAGTCTACTACTCAAACAAATCTATGAAGATATAAAATATTTGAGTAAGTAATAGATGAAATTAACTAACCAGAATGATCCTGCATTTCTTTTAACAATTTCATCTCTTCGAGCAGATTATGTGCCCCACCAACCAAGCCTCCAACTTTTAGCTTTTCCTGAACAGAACCCATGTATCTAGGGCTTCTCCTTTTCTTACTTCAAAGCCAAAACAACTCTGAAAGAACCTATCTTTGTATCAACCAATCAATAAAAAAGACAGCATCTTTCCATCCAAAAATCACACCCTTTTACAAAGAGGCAAATTCACATATTCTTGTTGAAAGAAATCAAAAGGCACCTTAAAGAAAGAAATTAAATGGTTATTATGAGGGACATAGAAATAGAGCAAAGACAAATATTCAGAGAATCTAGAAGCATGAAAGGAACCAATCAAATAGGACTGAGAGCATGCCCAAAAAATCCAAAACCAAGGAATAAAACACACTTTAAAAAGTTACTGAAAAATCTAAGTGGGGCTTCCTCTTCTCCCCCTCCTCACTCTATCAACAGCAAAAAGGAAAAGTAAAAAAATTACATACAACATGATTTAGAGGGGTCAGTTTTTTTTGCCATCAAAGCACGCGGATCAAAGCATGAGTGGTAGAATTATCAAGTGTTCCACCCTTTTGCACCCTTTTTCTCTTTAAATTTTATCAAAAGAAATTGACCTTTCAATGGAAGAGTTCCCTTTATGAAAACAAAAGTCTTTCCCTTTGTTCTTTCTCCATCAACATAACACCAAAAGGTTCAATCTTTTTCTCTCTCTTATTTCTCTCTCTATTTTCTTTTTTTCTTGTATTTGGGTTTTTTTTTTTTTTTATCGAGGGGCTTGCTTGAAACTGGTAAGTGTGTGCATGCTCTTAACCTGCGCCCACACTTTCTGAAAATAGTTGTTCTGTTGCAGCTTTAGACTGAGCAAAGGTTGGAGCTGAAGAAATGAAAAAGAAAAGGCGTGCATAAACAGAGCAATGCTATTTCCACACGAAATCGTATTCGCTCAAAGCAGAGAAAGAGTCAGATTATATTAAATTATGCAAAAAAAAAAATAGACAACCTTTGCTTGCATACATAGGACTCTCCAATACAGAAATAATTAAGGGATTTTATATAGTCATTAGGATTATAGGCTCATTTTCTTTGAAATCTTGTGTTTAGCTTTAATATTGTAGCATACTGTGAAAATAAAATTTGAAAGCGATGGTAGTCGTTATAAAGCATCAATGGTGATGATTCATGACTTCTAATTTATTTTTTGGAAATGATAATATATATAAAAATCAAAACTATTAATAATTCTTTAGCGAAAGATGTTACACCATACATTCTTATTCAAATTATTAAGACTTGGAAATTTTTCTTTGTCCATTCTTCTAGTTTTTGGTCTTGGTGATTAGAATAATTGACTTTTTTAAGTCAATACGATTAATTTCTTTGTATAATTACGAGTGACAAATTTATAAATTATTTATAATTGATCAAAATTTTCATTCAAATTAAGACTTCGGATATTTTTCTCTGTCCATTCTTCTAGTTTTTGGTCTTGGTGATTAGAATAATTGACTTTTTTAAGTCAATACGATTAATTTCTTTGTATAATTATGAGTGACAAATTTATAAATTATTTATAAATTGATCAAAATTTTCATTCAAATTAAGACTTCGGATATTTTTCTTCGTCCATTCTTGTAGTTATTAGGCTTGGTGATTAGAATAATTGACTTTTTTTTAAGTCGATATGATACATTTCTTTGTATAATTACAAGTGACAAATTTATAAATTATTTATAAAGTGATCAAAAATTTCAATTAATTTATAGTACTATACATACTTTTCATTACCAAACAGCTTGTTTGAACACCATTTTTTGTCCAAAATGCATTTTAGAATAAAATTTATTAGAAAATGTGTGGTTAAAAAATAAGAAAAAGTTTTGAGTTTGTTTGTAATATTATTTTATTAAAAAATATGTGATTGTAAATAAAAAAGAGAAAAATATATTTTGAAAATATTGAGTACCAAATAAGGGATAATTTATATCTATTTATAAAATAAATCGTTTATGAATCTTTTCTGAATGTCCTTACAATAATGTGTTGTGCCTTTTTTATTTACTTGCAACATGAATTTTAATAGGTTTTTTTATTATTATTTTCTATAAGTACTATTTTGTATAGGTACGGACTATTATAGAGTGCGAGAAAATTATAGTATTATCCACCAACACAATGTTCCGATGGTGTATTTCTCTCAAATCTTTACAGAGGACTCTAATGACATGTGCAAGACTTAAAATGGCTTGGAGTATCACATGAAACGGGTGTGTTGGACCCGTATTGTAATGTAAGGGGTTGGTCTAAAATGAATAGTGCTTGAAGTGAAACTCAAGCCTTCCGGTGATAAAGAGTTTCATTGTGTCTCTTCTACGAGTTATAAGTTTTGAAATAAGTTGTTTTATTTCTATCCATTAGTTGATATTTTAGTTAGAGATCTCGTTTTTTATTCTACGGAAGGGGAGAATAATACAGAATTGGGAATGGATTCTTGAGTCTGTTGGGCTGATTGCGCTTCTCTTACCAGCTATAATTTTCAAGAAAAATAGTTACGTCTCCCAGTCACCAGAGGTTGGTATACAAATGTACCCTTTTTTAAAAGTTAGGGTCCAATTTGTTACTAAATCAATATGATAGCCACCAAGGGTGCAATTTTCTTTATAAAGTAAAAGGCTAGGTAAGATAGAGACAAGAGAGAGGCGCATTTTAGCACGTGTATTGCGAGGTACATGCAAAGGCGCATTAATTAGGCTCGTACGTATTACTTTTTTATTTTATGTTCAAGGTTGATCCCAAATTTTCTGTGGGAATTTTCTCTCTCTTTCTTGGGATTCTAACACTTGACCGTTTGGCACGCGTGTGCGATTCACGACAATTTAATGATAGGCGCAGGATAGCAAGATCTTGACACGTGTCATATATGCTGCCGTGTTTAACTTCACGATGGTCGTTAAGAGCTGTTTTCTTTCCCTTTCCATGAAAGGTTTTAGCGTTTTCTTTTACTTTCACTTTATTGCAAGCAATTTAAGGAATAATACTAAAAGCAGAAAATAATAATTGAGTAAAATATTTCAATTTTTGCATATTTTTGACAAGTTTCATATAGAGTTACGGTCGAAAATATAAATTATTGTAGTTTTCGTAATACATCTAACAATCATACATTTATCATATTCATTATTGTTGAATATATCCAACTATATATTTGCAAATGTCAACTTAGACCACCAAAATAAAGTGCTTCTCTTTGGGATGAGACGAGATTGAGCTCGAGCATAAAATAACCCACTTGATAAATTTGAGAGAATAATTGTAATTCAACTTCATTCTAATGCACTTTAAAAGTCACGAAAGTTGTAGGGAAAGGTATTAATATAACCCTATGAATTGGTACGATTGACTAGATACATGAGCTTAAGAATTCACCCTTTTTGTGATACAAATTTCATGGAAAACGAACAACAAATAATAGGAATACTTCATGCGGAAAAAAAAAACCATTAACCAAGACTTTGAACAAAGAAAATACTTTTAAATGGGGGAAATCAAAATATTAAAATTGGACAAAACAAAACGAAAGTTAAATTATAAGTCAAACTTTTTTCAAACGTTGACTTTCACCGGATGATGAATTATGTGCCAATAATTTAGATTTGTGAGTGGAAAAGATTTCAAGAAAAATGAATTGCATTGAAGAGAAAAGAAGTGGGAGCAAAGGAAAGGATTTTCAACCTACTTTTAGCCATAAAGGGAAAACAAACACAAATTAGGCACATATATTTATCCTTCCAAATCCACCTTTTTGTTCTCACAAATTGAACCGCAGAGAAAAGGCCAATAGTAGGGGATTGATATATGGTTTTTTGGAAAGTATTGACAAATAATTGAAAAGGAATTTATTGCTAGTATCATTTTTCATATAAACATTATTCCGTTGTGTATAAGTTTGTGCGAGACCTATGGGTGTGTTTTGAGTTGGACATGAGTCCAAAGGCAATTTTTATTTTTCTTGTTTAATATGTCGCATGGCATCAAGCTTAACTTAATTTATCCGTTTAAATGAGACATTTAGTCTGTTTGTGAAAAGTGTATGGCTAGAAACATGTTGTGTATAAACATAAAAGGTAACACTGTAGAGCTTTAAACATAAATTCGTGACGAGAATGAAGAATGGTATCACTTTGTAAAAAATCAAAACTATGACTCTTGAAAATCAAATGAAAGGTGTCGTTATTCAACTTAGCTTGGATGTGAATAATAAATAAGTAGTTGACATTAATTGGCTAGGCAAAAAGTTAAGGGTGCATTTGTTTTCTTGTTTTTAAAACTATTTTAAATTTTGCAAAATACTGAAAACGAGTTTGGTTTGATATTTCTGAATTTTTTTATTTTTTTAGTCCTTTCAGTAATATTTCTGAATACATCAAAACATTGAAAATAAGTAATTAATTAAATTTTAAATATACAAATATAAATCTCTAACAAATAAAATTTAAAAATCTTGAGAAAAAAATCTAGAATTCTAAAATAATAAAAAATAAATAATTTGAAAAAATTAAATTATGAAAAAATCTAAAATATAATTAGTTCAAACTCTTAATGATTATTTACGTAAAAAAAAATCTAAAAATATATTGAATGAATGCAGATAAAAATATCATCAGTCAACGTCATTAATTTTTAGTTTTATTTCCTAAATTTTGAACTCAATTTATTATTATAAAAATAAAACGAAAATATCGCTAAAAAAATATATTGTAAGATTCAATGTATATATTACATGATAATATTGTAACATAAAATTGTTTTATTTTTACTAACTAATCAAGTTTTACGCAATAAATTTTCATAAAAGAATTTTTCAAAATTTCAAATCAAATGTGTTTTCTAATTTTCTGTTTTGAGAAATAATTTCTCAAAATGATAAACCAAAAGCATTTTTTACAGTCTTAAAACAGACTCTCGGAACAGAAAACTAATAATGAACTCAAAATCGAAAATTGAAATACAAACCAAATGCATCCTAAATGTTTGAGGATGTACGACCTAATTAACAAAAATGAACAAAAATAAGATTTGAAAAAACGTTATATTGTTTAGAGAATTATTCCAGTCATAAGAGGCTTGATATTCATCATTATGATTTTCATCTAGGAGACAAGCTTGAGTTTTGAATTTTTTTCCTCTAGAAGGAGAAGTTAAGTTTCATATAGAAATACGAACGAAAGTTAGCATACGCGTATCAAATGCGTGGAGGAGTACGATGGAATATATTTTATATTTTACTTATTATTTATTTATTGGCTTACTTAAATTAGAATGATTTTTAAATGTCAAAACATGTTCAAAAAACGTTTATAATTGGTTTAGGTCCAAACAGGTAAACCAATTAGTCACGACTAATTTCAAGTAAATGAGTTGGATTGATTGGGTGTTAGAAGTAAACAGATTTCTTAGTTGCGAATTTTAGGGTTGCCATGTCCTAAACGAGATGCAATATGTATCTTCCATATAACAGCATATGTAAAAATATATATTTACCATTTTGGATTGGTTTGATTGGTCAAATAATAAAAAGGAGGAAGTTTGCTAACTATATCAAACATATTTGCACATATAACATCTTGGACTGGTTTGATTGGTGAAATAATTAAACGAAGAAAATATTATTTTAACAAATCAAAAAAATTTCCTTAATTTAATTATTGATTGTAGCAAACATATTCTACATGATTCTTACAATACATAACTTCAATAGGTAAGAGACGTTCATGTTTTAGAGGAGTCTCTACATGGGTAAAGATGATCATTAAGAGACGAACAATGCTTTGAGAAAGGTCTGCCTAAGTTTAGCGAACCCGCAACAGTAAGTTTTGAAGTTTTTTGACTATTTCCAGTTAGTTCTGACTGATTGATGTTTCTTTGAAGTATCCCAAAACAAAAATCGTGTTCTTCAATCGTAATTGAAGATTACACTCCTAAGCTTGAATAGTATAATCATATTCAAAGATCGGACCACTTAACTTGAGTTAAGATTAGTGAAACTTAATCCAGTAGTGGTTGCAACCGAATACGATAGTGACGTGGTGATAAAGTAAACATCGAAGGGGTAGATTTCATTTCTCCAACAAGTCAACAAGAATATGATAACGAGGGAATTATTATTTATTTGCTTTTGATTGTTTTAGTTAATATTGATAAATTGAAACTATTGTATTTTTATTCTTTGATAATTGATTATTTTACCCGTGGCATATGGGCCGTGGATGTTTCCTCTAGGAGTTTACCACGCTATATCCAGTGTTTTCATCTTTTTATTTAATTTTGCAATAAATTATATATTTTAGAACACAAATCTGTTAAGTTGTCACAGTCACAACTAGGCGTAACATCGTTCGTATGAAGTTCTGACCGACTATCATATTCTAATTGAAACGAATAATTGAAACAAATTGTTTAATTAATCGTGTTTTAGTATTTACGGGAAGTAAGTAAAAGACTGTCATAGAAGTCTCGTAAAATCGATTTTGAAGCTTAAATCAATAGAAAATTAAATAATTATGCTACATGTACTTCATCATTTACATTATTTTTTACGTTTTGTCAAGTGACAACACACCATTAGACAATCTAAAATTTTGACAATTTTTTCGCCTACTCAACACTTGTCAACACATGTTGACTAGCAGACATACATCTTTGTGCATTATCACTATCCATCACCACCAAATTAAAATAGTGATCAGCTCAAGATTGTAGGAAAGCCTTATACACAAGTACAGATTGAGGCTGCGTTACAATTTCAACATTATATGCACAAGTATAGTTCGAGGTTGTGTTACAATTTCAACATCTTCCAAATTAAGCCCCCATTTGACAACCATTGTTTCAAAACTCTTTAATTTTCATACTCATTTTCAATCGCACATTTACATGATAATTTTGCAGTAAAATAAAAAAAAAAATCTTATTTTAATCACACATTCTCTAAAATATCACTGTTCAAAACTTTATTTTCTCAAAATAATGAATGTCAAACAAAGGCTCAAGCATTGGAAGTTTTTGATGATATAATCTTACCCCCAACACGACCAAGTAAGTCAAAACTTAAACCTCTGTGAGTTTTTGATAATTATTCACTAGGCGTTGATTAAAAGACTTGACAGATATTCCAATACCTGCCATGACATTGATTATTTTGGATTAATCGTGTTAGCTTGAAATATTTAGAGTAAAGTATATTCATGTATTTATTATAGAGTTGTATACCTATAAAAATATATTTGACTTCTTTGAAAAATAAAATTATTGCAACTTCTTAAATTTGTCAATAACCTAATTATGTCTTTACTAAACCACGTGGCAAACCGTCCACTTACATATATACAACACCAACTATAGGTTGTAAACGTGTGAACACTGTGTTAATTAGACATGGAATGATATTTTTATAAGGGTAAGCTACCCTTCCGAATAAGTTAAACCTTTTTGCAATAGATGTGAGAAATTTTTATTCGATTAAGTACCACTTTATCATAGTCTTGCAAACCAGCGTCACGGTCCCGATCCACAAGTGTAGTCCATCCCTTACGACCACGAAGATCGCATCTACATCATCTCTACTGCGTTCAAAAGTTTTTACAAAAGCCTCGATAGTTCATCACGAAATATCTTGCAATCGTGATCAATTGGGGTTTATGTTAGTAAGAAAATAAAACATTTCTTTAAAATTTTGAGAGCTGATAATTGACAAAGGTCCTTTTGATTTGTATTTCAGTTTTTAGTTTATTTTCAATTTTTTAGTTGTGAATGTCTGATCTAATATTTCTAAAAACGCACTTGGTCTGTCATTTAGAAAAAAAAAATTTCTAAAACAAAAAATCAAAAAACACGTTTGATTTAAAAACTTGAAATATTTATGACATTTTATTCAATGACACTTGATTTTTTTTTGGTAAAAATAGAACATTTTTATGTTAATATATTATCATAAAATATTACATTTTAAATTTAGTAAATCTTACAATATTTTTTCTTGCAACAAAAGTAAAATAAAAATAAATAATAAAAATCGAGTTTAAAATATATGAAATAAAAATAAAAATAAAAATTAATGATATGGACCAAGAATATTTTTATCTATGTTCACTTGAATTTTTTTTTTTTTTTTTTTTTTNGAGAATATTTTTATCTATGTTCACTTGAATTTTTTTATTTTTTTGTGTAAATATCTATTAAGAACTTGAACTATTTTTATTTACTATTTATTATTTTTATGATTTGTAGAAATTTTTATAGTCATAATTTTTAAATTAAAATTATTTTTATTTTTTTTAAATTTATTTGTTAGATTTTTATATTTTTATTTTAAAAAATTTTAAGTAAATTTTTTTTTATTTAAACTTGTTTTACATGTTTTGAGCGTTTTCAAAATTTTCATCGAAAACACTCAAAACGTCAAAAATGTGTTTTCAATTTTATATTATAAGTTTATCATTGTTTTCTAAAATACATTTTCAGAAAATAGTAAACTAAACTAAATTTTATTTAAACACTTGTTTTACATTTTTTTTTGGGTATGGGCAAAAATTATATAGCAAAAATAAAAAATAAAATAACTATAATTGTTCCGATGTGTTTTCATATTTTGAAAACGTCGTATAATTACATCATTATCAATTTCATGAAATATATTTTTCTCAATATATTGAATACGACTTTGTTCAAATAATAAATCTTTTCAAAAACTGCTAAATAAAACATTTCAAAAAGTAATTGGAGACATACCAGAGATGAAAACTGAATTCCCAATTTCCTTAATCACCGATATTTGATCTCTAAACTTTCTCGGAACAAACAGTTAGATAAATAAACCAAAAGCAGGTGGATTAAAAATGCAATGAGGAAGTTGAACTTAAAATTATTTTAAAATCTAGTTTTGTATTTTTGAATTGACGGAAGACATAACTTTAGGCAAGAGACTTAGCTTTAATGGAGCCAACAAGTCTTATCTGATAAAAATCATGTCCAACTTTGAGAGAGCAACCTTCAACTTTTTAGGGTTGATAATGGTGAATTTGTCGCTCCGCAAATCATTAGCAATTGAGGCTATAATCGAATTATCTTAATAAACATATTCACAAAATCTTTTTTTCCTATGGTCCCTATATTTATTTTAAAAAAAACAGAGATGTACACACAATAAGCATATAATATTCTATTACAAGAATTGAAGCATGTAAGCAAATTTTCAATAACAAATAACTGTGGAAACAATAAGATGTGAAGTACATATACAGTAGAAAGGATGAATATTTTGATTTATTTTTTAATTTAAAAACATATTTTTTTCGGGAGGTCCAAGTGGACCATCCTTGTCCATGTATAGCTCCAACCCTATCCACCACACGCATTCATTAAATGAAGAAAATCATTATTCTTACATTAATAAACACATGACTAATGTTTCTATCATTGAACATTCTTTTCTTTTGAGTTTATTAATACGGCATTTGTGCAAATGCATGTATATGGCCCTTCTAAAAAATTAGTTAAACTCTATTGAATCACTTCATTTAAAGTTCTTTCAATAAATCACGCAAGCCACGTAAATATTCTCATCTCATGCCTTCGATACATTTGACGATTCATGTTGCATATCGACACATACTCCGAAGTTTATCTTATACTAATCTATGCATTTCTCGAGTTTGTTGCAAAATATCCAAAACATATATTTTTGACAAATTATTATTGCTAAAATATGCTTTATTATAAGACAAAAGAGACAAAGTTTTTGTCCCATTATATTTCTGGAAACTAAAGAAAATGAAAAAAGACAAATAGAAAAGTAAGAGAGAGACGAGACATTAATGTAACCAATGGTGAGAGAAGTAACATTCCTCGTTCATCAGAATTCTGATAACACTCCAATAGCAATTGCAAAACCTGCCAGATTCTTTACAATTTTGTCCCTGTTTGTCAACACACAATTTCAAATTAGAATTTTTACAATAGAGGTCACCAAATCTGTAGTTTTATTCCATGTTAACCACCTAATTTCCATTTTGTTTTAATTGATTCACTCATCTTATTTTTTTAATTGGAAAAATTGTGTATTTAGCTCGTGTTTGGGAGCCATTTATGCTCCCAAAATGCATTTTTATATCACATCAAGTATGTCATCATGTATGAGTCAGTATGACACTTTGTAATAATGTCTAATATTTATGGTATTTTCTTTTTCTTACCTTTGTTTTGTGTTATTTGTGCATTTCTTCAATTTGACAGCAAAGCACACGGTTTGAATATTCAAAGGGTGAATGCGGAACTGTTAAATGAAAAAATTATCTTGTGGATTTGACAGTCAAATTTGTGTCGAATATAATGACATGAATGAATTTGCAACAATCACTTTTCTTCTAAAAACGAGGAAAAATTTGCTCATAAACAGCTGCATTTAAGTGTCGGGTTACATAATCATGTGGGATTAGCTGCTAGTTCTGGTCACGAATACAAAAGGGTTAAACTAAAAATATAAAATTATAGTGATTAAAATGAAATAAATATATAAATTAGGTGACTTCCATTGTAATAATAATCTATTGTATTTATAGCTCATATTTGACCATCATTGTTTCAACTATTTAATTCTCATACTCATTATTAATCATACATTTATACATAAAATAAAATATTTCGTACGTAAACTCAAAACTCTTCTCTATTTTATTTTAATAAAACTCTATTTTTTTAAAATAATGATCATCAAACAAATGCATTATTATTCTTGAAAAGCTTGCTATGACAGGAATCACATGGACATCTAAGAGGAAATTACAAGAAATGTTCATTTTCATATAGCGATTTGTAAAAATGTCCAAATTTTGTTTAATATCAATTTTGCAATATTTTAGACAAAATTACTCTTGCTAACAATTTATAATTCCACACTAAAGACAAAAATATGCATATAATTAAACAATTTGTTGACCATCACCTACCCTACTTATTTCAAAAGTACACATGTCAAATCATAATAAATACTATATTTCTCATTCACACATGTATTAAATATCGAGAACTACATTTCAGATGTCAAGAACTTTATGAAAAATATAGAGTCCTCATGTTCAGAATGAAATTTCGTTATAGACAAATGAAGTATCAGGATAAACAATGTTGAAATATCGATAACAACTTTAAAATGTCAAGATTCATTTTCTCGAAATACGTGATAAATTGAAAAAATTACTTCATTTTTCATTAAGGGTGTAATAGACAATTTAGTACCAAATTTAATCATTTTTGTAAGAATTATCGAAATTAGACACTTTTTAACTAAAGAACATGAAATTAAACATTTTTTAAAATTCCAGATATCTAATTGGGGGATAAAACTTCGTAATTGCCCATTTGCCTTGGAATATGAATTAATTATTGTATGATGGCCAATCATGTGAGGAGATTATTAATTTTGATGCATGATATGATCCAACGGTTAAGAGTGGACAGTGTTATAAGAGCTGCACGCAGGACTAGTCACGTTAGCACGTTTATCAATGACGTTGGAAATAAAAACTCGGCGTAATCCGTCAATTCGGCAACGCTACTATTTTCAAAACTATTCTATGATCTCCACGTGTCGTTCATGCACTGGTTCATACCATATTCATACGAGCACAACAATATGGGTGCAACTATTGTTCGAACCGTTTAGTAGATTAGTCGGGTCGGGTTTTAAATTACCTCAATTTTTTTATTTTTCATTTTTAGATTATAACGAGGAGAACTGAAATATATAGCTACTGTTTGACGATGATTAAAATCAAATTTCAATAGATTTTGATAAAAGTTGATGAAACGTGATTGAAAAGTTGTAGGTTCCGTAAAATATGTAATTAAGATTAATTGTTGATTTAACTTAGATTAAAATTAAAATTTTAATGCATATCAAATACGGGTATAGTATTTCTAATATATTACACATTTCTGATATCAATTCAATGGTTAATATGTGCTAAGTGTTTTTTTACAAAAGAGATTTATAATGAGATGTTGAGATATATATAAGATAACGAGTCGTGTGTTCATAAATGCCCAGTGAATTATTTTGGATGGATGTTGAACCGTGACATCTAGATATGATTGAATAATTAAAATTAGACATTTTTACTTCAATCGATCAAACATTCGAAGCATACTTGAATTCAACACGCGACTCGAATTTCTAATCAAACTGTCTCCCCTATGAACAACTTACACTTTATTATCAAGTCAATATTTTTAAAACATTAATCCATCACTCGCCATGACTCCCCAAAAACTAAAATATAAAAATCTCAAACCGGAGTCACCCATCAATAGTCTGGTGTCATATTTCCTCTTATAAGTTGTGCACGCCAATATACTTATCTCACTCCTATCACATGTATATACTGATTATGTTGTCAAACTTAATTTTTAAAGAGTAATAAGTTAGACGCAATCTTACATTTTACACTTGATTTATGATGTTTGATAAGTGGATCTATTTTTGGAGTCATATAAGTGAATTCTAGGCCACCATTATTTATTATCATGAGTTGGTCAATATCAATAATTATCATGGTTGAATAAAAATTAAACAACCCTACATACCCAAAAATCTAGTAATTATTAATTAGGGTATGATGAAGGATGGTAAAATTTCAAACCAAGCAATGGAAATAATGCAGCATGTTTCGACCGACATTGACCATGCCAAATAATAAAGGTGCTTTTGCATTTCACTTTATTAATGAGTTGACAATATATTATTTTATTACTATTATTAGCGTGATATCAAACGGAGCTATTTTATTTTTGTTGTATCTTTAGCTTATAATTTATGAGTGAACGTTAAGCAAAATTTAGAGCAAACTATTTTTTCGTTTTGAGCCAGTGTTATGAAAATTTTGATTTTTTTTTCCTTTTGGTGAGAGTAGCAGGCAAAGGGGTCGAACCGCTCACACGTTCAGTTGTCTTGGTTCAAATCATAGATGTCTCTAACTCGTATTGAGAAAAGTTAAAAGGTCGATCCGAGCTTGAATTTTTTTCACGAGTTGGGCTCATCTCAACCTCGTGGATTGACTCGTTTTTCACTCGTATTTGCTTTGTTTTATAAAAAGCACTAGCTCGACTTGTCCTCGTAATCCAATTCAAGTGTTAAAGGCCCGAGTCAACTCGATTCGACTCATTGCAAACCTAGGTGGGACCTAATTTATTTTCCGGACATACACTTATGGCTGAGTAATAGGTGAATTAAGTGTACGAACTTTGAGGAACAATCTAATGATAGAGATTATAGCTATCATTAAAATCATAATAAGAATTCATTAGGCAAAATCTTTAGAGAAGAAAATGGTGGATAAAAAAATGAAGAAATTTATGATAGGTAGGGTCCCACTCACGCATGATAAATTGAAAGTGAAAGCACCGTTAGGAGGCATGGGAGCACAAGAACAAAGCAGTATGTTGTATGTTGGAATATAGGGAGACATATTCTTATACGTAATTTGATTTTTGCAGAGAATTCCATTCTGTCAATTTGTATTTTGTGGGCCCGCCCTCTCGAAAAACAAGTTAAAAGGACATTCTTTTTTCAATTGCCCAACTCCCACAAACACGCTCATTCACTTACATTACATTTAGAGTAGCATATTGAGTTGAACTTTAATAATGTTACGACTAATGTTATCTAGTTTTAGTGATGTTATAACATCAATTTAAGTAATTAACTTAATTGATATTGCCCATCACGAACTTAAAATGTTTCCAATGAACCGTTAGCATCGTACGACTTTTAACAATATAAAGTTCCAATCCCTTATAAAAATTACATGAAATCAACATTTTACTCACGAATTTAACAAGATATAATTAAATATATCATGTGATATTGTATTTAAATAAATATGTCATTTTATATCATTTAGTTGTCACGTGCTTAGCATCCGTGGGACATTGTTTAATAATGCACACCCAACCTAATTACCAAATAAATAAATAAATAAATAAAAGATTATGTTTGAATAAAATATATTTTTTTGGGAGATTGAAAAGATAAAATTTTGAGTCGTGAGTGGACCATACCAATGAAAGCCAAACGGCCCAAATCTGGAGATTTGAACATCAATGGATTTAGTGGGCTTTAGCCCAATATTAAAAAAGGATCACATTACCGTCCAGCTTAGGCAAATTAGGGTTTTGATGGTTTTCAGGATTTCATCTCCCAAATACAAAAACCCTAACATCTTATTGTATAATTAATTATTTCTATGGAGGGATTGAAAGAATGCGAAGCAAATTTGGTCGTGTATCTACACCCATCCATGGCCAAATGCGTCAACGATGCTATCCTCCGTGAGCTAAGCTCTCTCCTCTTCACGTAATTTTTCAAGTACCCCCTTCTCCTATGCATTAGATTGTTTCCTTTTATTTTTTGTTTTCCAATTTCTGGATTCTTATTCTTAGCTAACTGGAGGGAATAATCTAGAGTCTTTAAAGGCAATGCTTTCTTCATTGCCATGGTTGATTAACCGAATTAAGTCGCCCATATATATGGGTTTTCTGCATGTCTTGTGAGTAGGTGTGTGAGTGTTACAATTCAGATAGAGCTTATAGTGCTGCGAGAGTAGGTGAGCTTTAGTTGCTTGGTCGAGCTGCTTCGTATTATTATATAGTCCAATAATATAAATTCCAGTTCTTTGTTTGTATAATAAAATAATTTCTTTGTGCACAAGAAAACTTAAGTTCCTTTAGAATGTAAAAATTATCGCTTTTGGGTATAAAGTATCATAAATTGATTTCTGTATTTGTTTCCTTTTGTATTAATATTTGAATCTGAGTGTTTTGCTTGTTTGAATTTGTTTCTTGTCCTTATAGATACAATGAGACGTTTGATGGTGTTGTATTGGCGTATGATCCGAATGTACGAAGTAATTTGGCAAAGATTCTTCCTGGAATTCATCCGTATCTTGGTGTGAGGTTAAAAGCAAAATTGTTGCTTTTCAGTCCCAAGCCTAATATGCTTTTAGGTAGTTTCATGCTAGTGTAAATTTTGAATATTTTGATGGAAGGTGGAATAATTTTAATGAAATAAGGATTAAGGACTATGTAAATTGGATGAGTTTGTTGATACTCTCTTATTTTCACTTGTCTTTTTTTTTTTTTTTGCAGAAGGAGAGGTAGTTAAAATTAGTAGACAGTCGATTCATGCTGTGATTCTTGGTTTTTCATCTGCTGTTATAGCAGATGAAGACATTCGCGATGAATTCAAGTATAAAGTTGTGAGTCTCTTGTCCTTACCAATCCTGTATTAGCTAACATAGTGTTTGGGATAATGCAATATTATTGAGTTTTTGTATATTTTCATTTTGCTGCAGAAACATGGAAAGGAAGTGTTTGTTAGCCGACATCACAAGAAACACAAGATCAAAGTTGGAACCATAATACGATTTTTAGTCAAGAGGTGAAATATTTGTTAGGTTCTTTATCTGAAATGAGGCTTTAGAGCCTATTGGATGTGATTTTCCATACATGATAACTGTTTCCATTGAAGGAAAGAACCACTAATCATTTTAGTTAGTGAACTGAAGTGAATATAGTTAGTTATTTTTCACAAGTTGCATTCTATATTTCTGCAGAGTTAATCCAGGTTTAAGCATCACTGTATGTCAAAATTTGGTAAACCATATATTTTTAGTTGCAAAGGACAGTGTTTACTTTTCTGTAGTTGCTGGGTATGAAAAATTTGGGCAGGCTTGCGATGTGTATTTACACTTGTATTGGGTACACATTTTTTTAAAATGAAAGGTATCTTGAATAATTGTTTTCAAAAAAATTTCAGCTTTGCAATTATTCACATGTTATTAGCCTAATACCATTCTGTACACCTGGACTTTCTGATATTAATGATTATTAAAGATGTCTTCTTTTTTTTCACGGTCGGCACTCTTCCACTCATTTGTATCTTGCTTGGGTTGTGGGATAATCTATATTGTGATTTTGACTCATTATTGATAGATATGACCTGATGAGTCACTTGACATTGTAATTAAGCATTAAATGACAGCAGGTATTTAAAATTCTAAAACTGATACACATCTTAAACCAAGTTGAGAAGGATGATAACTCATAGAGCTATTGTACGTTTTAGGAAAGGAATATACATTAGAATTAATATTTCTTTAAGGGGCTATTTAATATAGATTTAGAATAAAAGAACCCACTAACGAAAAATTTTAAATTGTTTGTGAAAATTTATACACGGAATAGGTTGAATAAAAATTGACTTCATATTATTTATGGATTTCTAAAAATTACTTTTGAGTACAACCAAGATCACATTGAAATACCTAATTTGAATCACAGTGTTTGTCTTCAGAATGACGCTTTGGTTTTTGGAGAGCCATTTAGTTGCTTCAGCCTTCTTAATGGGCTAATGTTACTGTACATTTCCAGTGGAATTGCTCACGATGAAGCTGTGGATCTTCTTTGTCTGCGTTTTATTGTTTGCTATGATTTGTGAGGACAAAATGTGTGAAAAGCTGTCTCTTTCGCTCTCTTTTCTAGTCCTTATTCTCTCATCTACATGCTGAGATTATAATTCACTTTTCTACCACGGTTCAACATTTTTTGTATCGTATTCCTTCTCCATAAAATTTGTCTTCTCCAACTACAGCTCTAGTAAATGTTACGCGCATTTTTAATGCGTATTATACCATGCTTCCATAATATGTATTACCATGAAACTGTAAATGCTCGTGCATAATTAATCAAGTATGAGCACACGAGCTTTTAACTGTGAAATGGACCTTAATCTTTTCATTGGAGCATTTTCTGTCTTATGCTGCTACATCATCCAAGTTAGTAGATGGATGATGAGATTGTAAATTGTAGCCTTCAAGGAGCATGTTCTAAGAAATGTATGTTGTGTTTTATTCAGATTTTAAATTTGCATTGCTTGTAGAATTCTCAGCATCACAATGCATTTGGTTGATTTTGTTCAATCCTAGGACTGCATATTGTAGAATACCATAAAAAGATTAGCAAAAGTCTGACTTGGAAAGTTGTTCATTGTGTTATGTTGCTTTGTTGAATTCAATCATGTTCTGTGTCCTTATAGCTTTGATGAAGAGATACTCCACATTTCTGGATCTTTGGTTGCTGCCAATGCGGGATGTGCGCGATGGTTAGATGCAAATTTGGAAGAATGGTCTCAAGCTGACAGGTCACGATCTAATTTGTACTCAACTCAGAAATGGGAAGTATATGTTCTGTGAATAAGCATATTTTTGCGATGTTGAACTGAAAGTTTCTGTTATTTAAAATGTCCCTGCAGTACTGCTAGGAAGAGGAAAGATAGAGATGAGAAGGAGCAAAAGACTGCAGATGACAAATTAATGGCCAGTAGGAATATGCCTTCCTTGAAAAAAGATGATAGAATCAAGAAGTAGAAGAAGAGGAGAGAAGAACATACGTGAAGTTTCTCAAGACGCACAAGTAATAATTTTTTTCCCCTGCTGAAAATTATCATTGAATCTTACTTCACTTGCTGGTGGCCTCACCTTGCAATCTGCCTTTTAACTCGTAACGTAATCAGCGACATGCATACAAGTATTTTCTCTGTACAGTTTCTTTCAGTTCTCCCAGCAAATTTTGTACCTCTCATAGTATTTATCGTGATATAGTTGTTACTGTCATTCTTAAGTTCAGCATTGGTGTACTTTCAAGATATTTCACGGTTAACGATATTTTTGTATTCCTAAAAATTGTGTAAATTGGTAATATTTTGGAATTTCTGAGATGCTTTTGCTTTGTATTCCTTCTTTTTGTTTTCCTCCACTTATATATGGTTGAGGTTTTTAGTTGTAACCCAGAATCCATCTTAGTTGGATGGGAGGGATCGTCCTCTTTAGAATTACTTGTGCCATTCTTCAATTTAGTCTTTTAGTTCGCTTTCAGAGCTTTTGATGCCATGTGGATTATGTCATGTGATTTCAACCCTAGCTCTTTTTGTGATGCCTGTAATTTTCCTAATCCCTTGGACACCTTGAAACCTCACTAACTGAATGGTTATCTTCTGGGGTATTGTTTAACACACCTAGAACAGCACCTTTTTTTTTTTATCCTTTCCCTCCTGAAGCTTCAAGCTTCGGTTGCAATTATGTATCGTAAAAGTTAAAACCCAACTTTTCCTAGTCATCTCAGCCATAAAATTAGTGAACACTGAAATTTCTCATATTATGCTGCCATATTAAAAGTAAAATTTCGAAATTATAGTTGATAGATCCCCAACTAGTCCTAAATGAATACTCCATTTTGGATACCATATGATAATGAGGCTCATTTGAATGTTTGTCTCGATTCTAGTCGCACAGAAAGTTGATACCTCAGGGGTGCAAATCAAATGAATGGGAGATGTAGAGAAGTGGAGGAAATAAATTTTTTGTCACGTGGGCCTACAATTTCGTCTCAGTAGGATGGAGTCGTTGCCTATTAGAAGCTATATTAGATTGCATGGATTTTCATTGAGATGTGTTATTGTCTATGTAATATTACCATCTAAGGCTGATTCTTCTTCCAGTTGACACATTCATTTTATCAGATCACTTTCTGGTGGAAAGTTTCTAGACTCGATCAAAGTATTGACCTCTGTTTCAGTTTCTTTAGATTCTGATATAATCCGTGTAATTGCTTTAAAATCCTATTCTAATGATTCAGCTATAATCAGTATGATTCTTATTGAGAGTACGACAACATGTTTACTTCATATAGACAGACATATCAGTATGTTGATTTTGGTGGAGTATAATTGTTCACACCATACAAAATGAAAACGAAAATGGAAGGATAAAAAAACTTTGTTCAGGATTATATCTGATGTATGACTATCAGCATGGAGGATTGCAGGTTGATCTGAATTGAATCTTGCTGCCATGTGCAGGTTGGGATTTCATGATCAGAACACAGAAGTGTCGTGACAAAAACTCCCATGTAACCGGGACTTATAACATGCTTCAGTTAAAAAGATTTACGGTAAGAAGCATTTGTGATCTTTCATATTTGAATTGTGAAGAGCAGTGGAGTTGGTATTATTTGTTTTGTTTACCTCTCTATAATTTGACTTGCCTACTTCTATTATCCTTTTTTTTTTCTTTTCTTTCTGGTAAGCTGTGGCTGTGAACATGGATCTCAAAGATCTCTGTAAGATATTATCCTAATTTTATATTTTCTTGACTTAAACCTCATGGATTTGTTTAATATACTGTAATATAATGCCATAAGATACCGTTGTATAACCGTATAGTTGCATTAAGCACACGATAATGAGGTCTAGTGTTTGTTAACTAAACTGCTAATCAATATTATTTATATTCCAATAGCTGGATGCTAAAGCTTGTATAATACATCAATCATTTGTTTCAGTTAAAAATCATTTGTTTACATGAATTATTGGTGCCCCAATCCATTCAAAAATTTGCTTTAATATTTTGTCGTAGTAGTGATTTAATTTACTTAGTTTTTATATGTAATTTTGCTTAAGGGAAATCACGTTCTTCAGTTTTTTGTATTTGGAAGTTTTTCTTTGGTATAATTTTGACCTCAACACTGCAAATGAAGAAATCAAGTTGTTTTGTGAGAGGAATAAGCGATTCACGAACAACTTATTTTCAAAAGAAACGTACAATAAAAATCACGTTTTTGCAACTTTTAAACTATTATCATATGCAAGAAAAAACACAATTTTACTGTAGTCTGACAAATTGAAAGGTAAAACTTTCGTACATCTCATCAGTAGGAAATTAAAAAAAAAACGTACGTCTCTTGTGTGACTTCTACATCTGCGAGTAAATCACGTCTGAAGAGGTAAATTTCTGTACTCACTTATAAAACCAGTTCAAATATCTTTCTTATACATTTAATGACCTCAACAAATCGAGTCATTGACTAAAGCGTCTCTCAATGGGGTGTATTCATTTGAAACTGTGTCTTAACAAGTTTGATTTTGCACGTCATTTAGAGTGAATGATCGTTTGTGATTACAACAATGTCGAACCCAATTACCGTCGGAGGTATCTATTCGAAGAATAATTGAGGGAGGGAGGGAAAGATGGAATATTGAATACAATGGGCGGCTGTAAAATGCATTTGGTCACTAGACAGAAGTAGGGAAGATATGGGATTTAAGATTGCAAAAATTTCTTGGGAATGAGCAATGCCGATTCCAACATTATTGCAGGAGAAGAGAATATAATTTTCTCACATATTTTACACTTATTTGTTGGTAAAGAGAACTGCCAAATACTTTAGCCCTTGCATTCATCAAAAACCCACTTTTTAATATTTGCATGTAATTTTATTTTCAACTATTTATACAAGATTTTGATCGAATACATTTAAAATTACTCCAAAATGGACAAGATTTAGCCTGGTTAGTTGGTTGACACGAGTCTTTCCATAGTTTGACAAAATGAATTCAAGCCAATCTTGAAATCTAAGTGGGAATTAAAGAAATAATATAATGATGATTGTGAAGAAGCTGTCACCGCCCAATCCGAAGGTGGGAATTGCAGCTTTCGGTTTGCGTTCACACAAATTGACGTTACAAATCAATAGATGCCACTAACAAAAAATCTTGATTCCTTGAAATTTGTGAAATTGTATGAGTACGTACTTTCGTGCATATCTATCTGTAATTTTCTGGTCAATTGTGGTATCAACGCTTGTTAATCGTTATCTAGAATCATACTACTTGTACAATTTTGATTGACTACTTTACGTTTGATGGCATCATATTCAATCCCGTTAAAAGCTTTTTTTTATTATTTTTTTAGATTGGACGGCTGAAATTTTGACAATTCCAATGTTATCAACATGGATTGTACAAATAGCTTAATTCCATTATCTACACATATTTGTATACAACGAATCAGACTAGGGCATTTGGCCGTAGAAAGTTACAATTGGTTGTGTTCGGCCATCACGATGAAACCAATCGAGAAAGTGTACGGTACAAGAATTTATTAGTATGGCATGCCAAACAAGTCAGTCTAGACTAGTGATTTGAGTGTTTTTAAATGTTATAAATTGACTCGTTCAACACCACTAAATGGGCAATGTATTCAATTTCACCATCACGAAAAAAAAGATGTAAAAATGTGCAGGTACAGCGTTCAAGCTATGCCATTTGAGTCACTTGGGTGTCCCCTCAATTCTTTTTTACGCACACTTAAATTGTCGAACTATTAAGTTTTAGTGCGCGTTGGTCCCATTAAAAGGAAATCATTGTATTTTCCATTGTATGACCGCCTGCTTGTACCTCAAATACTTTTCCAGGGCATTTTCGTCAATTGGAAAATAGATAGGGGTGGAGGGGGGGTGGGGTGGAAGCAAAGCAAAGCAAAGCAAAGAAAAAAATAATAATGAAAATTTTAAAAATGACGTGTGTATATATATTATAAAAACAAAGCACAACTGCCATAAGTCCGATAAAAAAAAAAATTGCCCCATTTTAATTGTAAAAATAAAAAAAATACATAAAAAATAAATTTATATAAAAGAATATTTAAAAAAAGGCTTATCATAATATTGTGCCCATCGTAACAATTATGTTTGTAAATTTTACTGCATAAATTTAACAATACTCTCTATTATACATAAAATATTATTTATAAATAAAGAGTCGAAAATGCTTCAAGAGTAACCCGATCAATCAAGTAATTAACAGTACAGTCAAACAATATGCACAACCGATTAAAATCTACTTTTAAAACTAGTACATTGCATTTGTCTTATCCATATTATTAAAAAAAAAAAAAGTGTATACTTTTAAGTACTATTTTATCCACCATTTCATTATTAATTAATTATTTCTTTGCATGTGGATTATCCTAACAAAACATAGTTACAACTCTAAACTTAACAATATAAAGTTTTTGTTACGCTTTATTCATTAAAAAAATCGTGTTTCAATCTACATTTATTTATATCATTAAGAATCTTTTGGCTGTTGCTGAGGTTGAGTGACACGTCTATTTTGCACCAAACAAAAACAATTTTTTGTCTTTTTTATTTTTATTTTCCGTTTCTCAAATTTATTTATTTTTTAAAATTCATAAATTAAGTTGAAGACCTGAGGTACGGAATCGATGACAGAACAACGTGAGCTATCAATTAAATTGCTACTGCAATACAATAGATATTATAGAATATTAATTAGTAAATTTTAAAAAATCTACATTTTATTTTAACCAACAAAATTAATTAAAAGAAAATAATGAAAAGATAAATTTATGAATTGCAGCCAGAAATTTATGTAAAGACAAGACAGACGTTGAGACAAACATTATAATTTATTTTTGTAAGTCTCATGTTTACCCTTAAATTTGATGGATAATCAGAAAAAATAATTAAGGTTCATTTAATCCGAAAGTTTTGATCTAATTAATGTCACATGACATGTGATTAGCTCGAAGCATGATCTGCCAGTCAAAGCTAATTCTTTACACATTCTTGATAAATAGTAATATTTTTTTATTTAGAGCAAAACTTTTGAAAAGTCGAAAGTAATTTCTGAAATTAAGAAGCTGACTTTGAATATAATTGATAATTTTCTAAAAATATTTCGTTTGACTAGAAATTTTTTTAAAGGAAGCTTACATAACGTAATTCTCTCACAAAGTTGTTCTATAATAAGCGGAAGCGGAAGCGAAAGCGAAAGCAAAATTCCCTTCAAACGGAATCCTTAGAACGTTGTGCTTAAAAGGATAAATATCAAGATTATGCCTTCACGTTCGCATTGTCTGCGCATAATCTCAGCCTTAACCTCGTTTAAACTGAAAAATAATATTAAAAATTACATTAAAATTGTTTAACATAATATTTACAAACATGCAACGTGGCAGCTTGCTTCGAGTAATGCCAAACGTACATACACTAATTATGTTGAATAAACTGTGTTATCGGATCAAATGTTACTGTTTGGTGCAATCAGACAGCCTGGTAATGTTAATTAAGGCCAAGATTAATCACTGTCGGCCTTTAAAACCTCGTTAATCTTATAATTAGGAAGTTTTGTTAAGACTTTATACTGTCATCCCGACCATTACAGAATCTTTTATCACACGGTTTAGCACTAATCCAAATGTTCGTCCGCACACACGTGCACAAGAGTTTATGTGACAAGTGACTTAAAAACATTTTTTAGGATTCGAAAACTCGAATAACATAGTAAATATATTGAATTTAAGAGAAGATTATCTAGGGGGAGATTGTGTTAATTGAACTTTCACTACACAACAAACAAGAACAACTAATTGGTCGTTAATCAAAAGGACAAACATACTAAAAACCAGCTGCCATTATTGAATGGTAGTACCCAATTTTTTGTTTTGTGACTATCCAATGAGAGTAATAAATGACCTAGACATACAATTTATTGCATGATTCATATGAAATCAAATATAGAAAGTCATTTGGATTGTACCTAAGAGACGACGGACCAAGGGTCGTGTTTGTTGGGTCTTGTATCATGGCGAAAACTACAATATGACAATTGATATGCCCGGCATGCTTTGAACATCTAGAGGTATATTTCAAGTTGAATAAACTATTGAGACATATACGACAAATGCTTTGTATCTTAACTCGGATGCACAGGCTTATGACATGTGGTCGTGGAGCATAAGTGGGGTGAACAAGGTGCTCTAAAATTCTAGTGTACGAGATTTGTGTCCCAATATATTGCATTGGATGATTATACTATCATGAAACTTGAATTTTCTATAGTCAATCAAGAGTCTCATAACTTGTACATTGAGAATGAGGGTCGCGGAAGTGACTCTCAATACTTGAGGCTGAGCAAAAATAGTTGGAAACAAGTGAAAACATATGGCTTCTTGGCACTTGGGATCACACAAATTTGAAACTAAAGTAGCACAATGACTTATATGCAACAAATCATAAATAAGAATCGAGATCTCAATGGTACATCTTAATTTAAAACTCATAATGTTACAATTTCTCAGCATTATATTCCCCAAATCTTACGAGTACACAAGTGCTTGTGAGTATGAATAGAAACAAATGCACAAAAGTCTAACTTTGAGAAAGAAAACAAGGAAATATATAACATCATTGCTGGATTATGTTTGGCAAAATAGATTTTGGGATGCAAATTTGCCCAATACATTGAACAATGTTAGTTTATTTTTAAGTCCTTATATTTTAGCGTATGAAATATTATATGTTGGATTAGACAGTACGAAATTGTCGACCCTTCAAATCTTTAGTGATGCCTAGGGCATCATTCTCCCTTGGCATCATCCTTCAAATCTCAACACTCATTACCAAAAACAATCAAAATCTTTTCATCCCTAAACAAAAAAAAAAATCAAGAAAACCACAATTTTAATTTTAGGGTTCATACTTCATATCAATGCCACGCGTCAAGACCTAGATGCATGTACAACATGAAGCCAAGCACGATTAAACTCAAATATAACAAAAAAAAAGGATTAAAAATTGATAAAATTTGGTTTGTAGCCAAGGAATTTTAAATAAAACGATAGATGGGACAGTGTTGCACATGGTTCATGGGAATATAAAATTACTAGACAAATATAAAAATGTAATTTTTTATTTATCGGCATCTTTTATAGGGCCAAGCCAACTACCCGTAAGAACAAAATATATTTGAGTGAACTTTTTCTCCAACTTTGCATGTGGATGCTTTCTACTTACTACTTCGTGCGCTTACTATCCTTTCTTTAATTGCACATTTGTTAAGTTGAATGCGGACTTAGGAACGGAGCTAGAAAAAAATAAATTTTCACATAAAAACATTTTTACAATAATATTTTTTTTTACACTAAAAAAATTAACGGGCCATGGGATTATGTTATGAATATATGCAATGAATTAGTCCTTCTTCAAGTCACATTCTGTAAAAAAAATTTCTTTCCTTTTTGTTTTTCCGAATGCCTTTGCAATTACATGTTAGAATAATTTTGCTCGTAAATTAAAAAAAAAAAAAAATTCTTATTTTTTATCACTTATTTTATTATGAAAAAAATTAGGCCCAAAGAGGGATATACCTTATTTGAAAGTATAGAAAACACGACGTTCTAGAACTAAAGTTAGAGTTGAAGCTCATGAAAAAATTTAAGCAAATTAAGAGGTAACATAGTACTTGATAATGATATATTCCTTGTTTGGTTTAGATAAAAATCAAATTTTAGTAAAATTTGATTAAAAAAATGATGAAATGTGGAGTTGAAAAATTATGAATCCCATAAAATGTGCGATTAAAATTAATTATTGATTTTAATAAAATAAATTAGTTGAACCAAAAAGGACATAGGATTTATAAATACAATCATGATGTGTAATATTCGATAATTAAGTCAAAGTCTAAAATTGATTTCATCAACATATTCATAATTATAATTCATTATTATTTACACATTTGAGACTTATTTATAAATCTGTCAAACGCATTCATTTATAAATTTGTCGAATACATTTAACTTTTTGTTTTTAAGTTTAAAATACAATGTAGTGTAAATATGTGCAATATTTATGAAGATCAAAACGCTTAAATATCAAATGGAATATTCAAATAAATTCCTAATTTTATTTTTAGCTTTCATGCATCCAACCTGCATTCCACTTTTTGCCGCCAGAGAAAGAAGATAATGATTTATTTATCTATTTCGATAATCTAAATTTACGATAAATAATATATAAATCTCGCCTCAAGCAATTACCCAATCACAGCCATTGTTCCTATAGTGTAATTATCAACAAAACTAAGGGCATTTTCTCAAACCCAATGCTATATATCCCATTATCCCCACCTCCTTCCCCGTAATTCGATCCCCTCACTTTCTCGTTCAAAACACATCATTGAAAACAAACATAGTTTTCCTTAACTTTTCCTCGTACCAAAAATGTCTGCATGCAGCAAAATCCACCACATTGTAAAACTCCGCCGGATGCTTCGACAATGGTGGAAGAAGGCGGCGGCGGCGGCCATTAGCACCCGCCGGCGTACACCATCCGACGTGCCGGCTGGTCATGTGGCAGTCACAGTCGGGTCTAATCACAAAAGGTTTGTAGTCCGAGCTACATATCTGAACCATCCATTGTTCAAGAAATTACTGGTTCAAGCAGAAGAAGAATATGGGTTCACCAATAAAGGCCCACTTGCCATTCCCTGTGATGAACCACTCTTTGAAGAAATCCTCCGGTACTTGGCCCGCACGGAAACGAATAAGAACTCGGCCCGCTTCATGACATTCGAGGATTTTCAGAGATATTGTCGAGTTGGGCTTTTGAGCAACTTTGATTTTCGGGCCGAGACAAGGCCCCTTTTGCATGGGTGAGAAGAATTTCAAACTGGGTTGACCATTTGAGTTAGGTCCTCTTCACAGTGAATGCCAGAAAATTCTTCGTGATTATTTTTGTCCAATTTCAATTATTTTGTAACTTTTTAAGTAAATTGAGCGGCCGGGGGAGGTGTAGCGGAGCTGAGTCGAGTCAAGACTGGTCTAGAGACAGAATTGGAGATGGCAAATGGGTGGGCAAGTTACCACCGAGTCGTCCCGAGTTCCAATGAGGTCGGAGTCAACCAATTACAGAGACGGAACTACCCCCGGTATACTAATGCAAATTAATCAGAGAGTAAAGAAACGAGTGAAGATTTTTAAGGTCACTTTTGTAATTAGCGAAATGTGATTCTTATTCATTCAATGTAAAAATTCAATCATGTATCTTCATTTCATCATTTCTTTGTGCAATACAATTTTTTTTCTTGAATATTTATCTTTATATTTTAATAGTGATTACTGATTGGTATAACGTGCTACAAACCCATAATTGGACCTCTATAATTTCTTTTTTCCGGTGCACCAATATTTTATAGTTAAAAATAGGAAAAAATGGCGAAGTTTTTTATATATTTATTGTACTTTCATCTTCTTCTTTTCATTTTTTGATATCGAAGGTTTTGGATGAAGATTATTTCAATTCATCATGACTCATATTTTAGTTTTCGAGAATTCACACTGAACTAGTTTTCTATTCTCGACGTATAACAAAGATAACGGTGAGTCTTAATTTATTTATGTTAAAAAAATACATATAGAAATTTTTATATTATTGAAAGAGGAATGTGGCAATGATGAGTTAGATGAAGAGCAAGTCAATGGACTACACAGTCATTAAGCTGGCAATTGAACAAGTTCATGGATGCTTTAGAATTAATCAAGGGAATTTGACTTTGATCCCTAATAGTGCCTTCATATAACAACTATTTAGGTGGAATTTAATACGTTGGACTGAATAAGACATCATATAAATATCTTACATATATTTCTTTTTTATCGTGTTCACATTGTTATTCGGTTTTCACCATCTAACCGTATAAGAGTTGGACGTCTTGTAACATTTGATTTAATCAAAATTTATAATGTTGCTCGAATTTTATATAATCTTTGAATGCAACTTGATGTTTATAGATCAAAGTGCTCAAGTATATAAAATATTACATGCCGGATAGCGGTGGCAATGGGCCGGGCTGAGCCGAGCCTACTCGGCCCGTATACGCAAGAGCTCGACTCGTGCTCGCCACGAGCTAGAGATGTAAATCGAGCCTAGCGGCTTGTCGGCTTGGCTCGTGAAAAACAAGCCACGAGGCTCGTGTTTTCAACGAGCGACGAGCCCTGCTCGTGGGTCTGTAGCACATTATTTTAGGGTATTTTCAAATCCATTTTCCCTATAAATACCCTTCAATTAATCCATTTTTTCCACTCAACTATTAATCTCTCATTCTCTACTCTCTAAATTTCTAATATCTTGATTCTCTCTTCTATATTTTACATTATTGAGTTATAATCTTGATTTTACAATTTATTTTCTACACTACAATATAATTTACATTCACTTATCAATTCTACTTCAAGTTTTCAACATTTAATTTCAATTATTCAACAAATTTCCAATTCACAAATGGATTCACGCTTATTTGTTGAAAACTTGTTCGGAGCCGAAGGCGAATCACTTGTCACACCCCAAAGTCAATTTCGGAAGAATTCGTCGGTCTAAATAAATTACTTATTCCATAAAATATTTCAGATTTCGATGTTCTTGGAAGTAGTAATCCAATTGATTTGGATGACGTTGATGTTTTAGAGGCAGAACATGATGATGAACTCGTATTAGATATTCCCGATGCAAGATAAAAGAGAAAGGGGAAAAAGCAGGCAAAATGTTGTGACCATTTTAAATTGGTTCAAACTGGTCATGTGGTTGATGGTTCCAGAATCCAAAGCAGTAAGTAAAAATTGTCAACAACGATTGGTATAGCAAAAATGTATTGGAACTACCCACCTCAATCGTCACTAAAGAACATGCGCGGCCAAACATGTCATTCTTAATGTTGGTCAAACGGAACTACAATTTGGTAGTCCAGACATCGGTGCTACTACGCCACTTTTTACGTGGATGTATTCGGAGGAAAAAACTCAAATGGAAGTGGTGAATTTAGTTGCTGCAACTGAGTTGCCACTAGCAATAGGGGACAACTAACATTTCGTTTCCTACGTGAAAGAAAATCTCTAACCGAGGTACGTCGGATAAGTCAAAATACTATTCGATCTGATACAATAGAATATTTCCTTCAGTCAAAGAAACTATTGATTGCCGATTTAGAAAAATATGGGGATGTGATATCCTTAACTTTGGATATATGATATGGGATTAATAAAAGAGGTTATATAGCTGCAACGCACAATGTATAGACCCACTTTGGTGTATGCATAGCTTTTAAAATTATTGAGTTCCATCACAACGCTAACAACATATTTATTGTTATTATGAACATTGTTAGAGAATATCGTTGCGAGAGTAAAATTCGTTCATTTATATTCGACAACGCTAGTGTAAATGAGGTAGTTATCGATAAATAGTATAAAGTACTGCAACCTGATTTTGGTGGTTATTTGTTTCATATTCGATGTATATGCCATATTATTAATTTAATATTATAAGATTGTTTAAAACATATTAAGGATGAAATTCGACGAATTAGGAATGCGCTAGTTCATATCATGATTTCACCTAGTAGAAAATAAGCATTTGATGAATTTTATGTCGAAACTAGGATGACGCATACGAAAACATTTATTAGTGACGTATGGTATAGATGGAACTCTACTTACTTATTATTAAAATCATATGAAGGTTTTGAACATTTAATAACTGAATTTGATAACAATAGGCACATTAGAGACGAAGACGATACTATTT
>CAIGRP010032352.1:0-18494 GCA_903798385.1 Fraxinus cuspidata
TTCAATCAATAACTGAAAATGAAATGCCCATGACGAGTAGTTTTATCCATTAAAACGAATACACACTGAGACAGTTTTCTCAATTGACATGATGAAACAAAATGAAGTTGCCCAAAATAAGTTTATTATGATTCACCAAATAAATTCTGCCCAACTAAGAAATAGGCCCACAAGATTGCCAACGCCAAAAAAAAGAAGAGCCCGGCCCACTGTCCCAACCAAAGAGAAAGGAAGAAACCAGCAAGCCTAATAAATAAACACAGCCCACTGAAGAAACCGGCAGGCCCAATGATAAAACACAGCCCACTGACCCAACACACACTCAAACCACGCACGCGAGAGAGAAACCGTAGAGACGACGACGACAGAGGCGACGAGGGAAGCAGAGATTCCGACCGAAACTGCCGTCCAAACTCACTAACGCCGATGCCGGAAGAAGTCGAAGCACGAACAGACTACACCGAAGAGAAACCGGACGAAGAAGGTTGACGAAGAGGGTCAATCGAATACTGATGGCGCGCCAAAAAAACAAACCCTAGCCGCGCCGGAAATTAGGGTTCACGCCTCCAACGAATACTGGAAACAACGTCGAGAACGGAAGAAGCAACCACCGGGAGAGAAACCACCGATTCAGCCACCAACTATTAAGAACCCGTCACTCAACAATTGAACTCGAACAATGCTATACAAGGAAAGATTTGATTTCCTAATTTACAATCAATTATACTATATAAATGGAAACTAATAATTAACCTTAATTAACGAGAATAAAATCCTAAAATATCCTAAAATATCCGTTGATATAAAGAAGTATTCATTGATGGATCGATTACTAAACCACATTCTGATGATCTACTTTATAGCCATGGAGAANAAATCCTAAAATATCCGTTGATATTCTTAATAATGTAATATGTGGCTAACAGTAAGAGTAGCTAAATGGAAGCATGAAGACACTCACACAGCACACAGATAAACCAAGAAACAGAAGGAAAAAAATAACAGAAAAATACTGATATACTTAATGAAAATGAAAATAAAAATAAAAATAAAATTGTAAACAAACTAATATGTGACAACAGGACCAAGAGAATTAATCAATTAGGAAAAAATTTAAAAACTTAGAAACAAACTTACGTACACTGTTACATTCCAGAAAACCAAACTTCTCCATTCTTTGCATTAAAAATGGATGTAGAAGTTGCCATATTATAATGTGACACGAACTATCTATTCACAATGTGCTTTAGATAAGAAAAATAGGAGTTCTGCAACAGAATCTGGGATTTTTGAAACAGAGAAAGGGAAAAAGAGTCATGACCTTCTACTTAAATTTCAAAGGCTTGAAGGTTTTGGAGCAGAACCAGGAATGTTGGAACCAAAGAGGTGAAGTGGTCCAAAAGAAGGAAGGAAAAAAATGACTAAAATGCACATTTTGGAGCTGAGAGAACTAGAACACAATTAAACTTTAAAAGTGAAGGGTTGTCAATTTATATAGCTCAAGCTCCTTAAAAATGCTACCTCCATAGAAAAGTTATGTCTTTGTTTGACACAAAGTTTCAGTGAAAGTTGAAACAGGAATATCCAATGTATGTTTTTGTCCAAAATGATAGCTAATAGATTGTACTTTCAAAAAATAACTACTTTGGAAAGAAACCCTTATTGGTTCTAAGTTCATTAGCTCATTTAATAACATGTAAAAGCTCCAGAAACCAGATTTATTTCCTCAACGATGATATTGGTACAGGACTATATCTGCTTTATGACAAACTGCACCATAGAATTACCTGTCAACAAATTGTACAAAACCACATCCCTTTCCAGCCGGTATCTTCACAGAGACAACTTCACCAAAATGAGTAAAAGACTGTCTGAGCTCTTCATCAGTGACATCAGAATCAAGTCCTCCCACAAATATCTAGTCACGAGTTAGCGAAATACTGAAATATACAAATTTCTCAAAACAAACTTCCCAAGAGGAGCAAGACTCACTGTTGTGTTAGATGAGTCATTTTCAAATTTAGAACCCTGGGGAAAGACATCATTTGATGTATATCCACCTGATAATAAAACGGCTACGCCAAAACAGTAGTCAATATGTTGGAATTAATGCTGAAATAGATTACATTGCATAATTTAATTGACAACACACAAATGATCGGTTTAAGAATTGTCATTTCACAACTATAAGAATAAAATAAGAAGGGTGTTGAAAAGACTAAATTAGAAACTTTTGATGCTTTAGGTATCCTAGCTGATCTTAGAAATAATGAGTAGAGATCAGAATATGCAAATTGGCAAATTTGAGTGCTTTTATTACTCATTTTCATGAAAGAAAGAGAATGTAAATCATCAACGAGGGAAGAAAAATGGTCCTCATCAAATGTACATATTACTATGCATCACGTAATAAATAATCCCTCAATGGCTCAATCTCATGTTTGTCTCAGGTTATTTGGTCAACCTGAAATTGACCATTTATTTGAAGTAAAATTAATAGTATACTTAATTTTAAGAAATGACACTTGAAAGTTAATATGTTGTTTAGCATGTGGTATACTACTATTTTAACTTTTGGTTCATAAAACTTACAGCACAAATCATGCTGAAATTGACCAAAAAATTCAGCCTAAAACAGACGTGGAAAGGAGGCTTATACGAATAACATAGAAGTAGAGATCAAGTGAAGTAATTAAGTTTGTTTCACTAATACCATTTAAACCAAGAAGAATTTAGTTATGTCATAGGACTCTCAAGGAACTCCAAGATTACCCTGGTCCAATATTAATGAGAATAATTTTGGGGGTACACCGGTTGCTGTCTTTTTTAACCGTATCACTAAATTTAGGTGAAAAATTATCAGAAAAACATTAACATTTTGTCTATAACTGGCTGCAGAAAGGAGGTATTATATTGCACCTTGTGAAGAATACTGTTGCTGTGTAGCTTGTTTCTTGGGAGTTGCAACACTGATTCGCATAGGTCTACTAGAACAATAAACTCCATTCATTTCCATCATGGCTCGTGATCTCTCATTTTCATCACCAAACCTGACAAAGCCATAACATTTTGAACGACCAGTGTTTGAGTCAACAACTACTTTTGCACCTTTGACAGATGGATATTTACTAGCAAAGGTTTCATGCAGTAGTGCATCATTAACCTCACTATCCAAATCCCCAACAAATATTGACAAATCAGAACTGCCATCTGTCCTCCTATCACCAGAGCTAAAGGCTGCCCAGTTTAGGTGAAAGGTTTGATCAGTATTTGGCATCATGCTGTCACTGTAGCCCTGCAGAACTTTCTCTGCTGCAGCATGAGAACTGAACTCAACAAATCCATATCTATCGGATTGACCGGTATGCTTATTGCGAATGACCTTGACAGAAACAACCTGTGAGTTCAAGGTATCAAATGTGATTTAAAATTCCTCTTGGATAAATCTTTATTTTTTAACACGTTCAGAAAGTATCAAAAGTGAAATTGAACTGCATCCATTTCATGCATCAAATGAAAAGATGGAAAAATACTTCCGTTAGTATCTCACTCATTGAAGCAATAAGAGTGCTATTTTTTTCCTTTTAAACTCCAAAAACAGTTGGTTACAGCAAACTTGCAATCTTCATTTTCAGTCATTCATACAATTCAACCAAGAGGCTAAAGGAATTCCCATAATGAAAAAAACTGACATGCATATGTGGGACATGAATTGATTGATGAGAATGGTAACTAATTGTGATCTGTCTCGTAGAATTATTGACTTGAACGATGGCATATACAGAATGATAGCACAAACATTATACTCTAAGAGCTCTGCCATCACAATGTATTCTGAAAGAATTGCATCTTGCTCCTTTGAGAAAAAATACTTCTATTATCAAATAATTGGATTCTACAAAGAAAGTTAGCACATGTATTCAGTTTTTCACACAATTTGGGAATCACAGTGCATTATCAACTCCATTTGATATATATCAATTGCTAAAGTGCCACCACAGTTCTCTTGAAATTTTGCATTCCATTGTTATATTGAGACTGTCAAAGCACCTCCTTGTTCTCTAGAAATTGTTATTTGTCAAGCGCCCTTGAGCCGCAACGTTTAAGAACTAGAGAAACACTTGCCTCACAATCATAACCAATATCAGTAAGGGGTGGGGGAGAAGCAGGAGCACAAGCAGGGGGATGAGGAGAGGAAGAAGAAACCCATTTGAGACCTCCAAATAGGCAAAAACATTCTAAATATATACCTTGTATAGAAGAACCACCAACCTAACCAAGAATATATATGCTTAATGAATCACAAAAGCAAAATGTCATTCAGATATATGGGATCCTGTTCTAGAATATATGGTACATACACTGTAGATATGCTTGATCAACAACACTAATTTGCAAGCTCTTTAATCCAACAAAAAGCCTCAGTGTTGAAGCTTCACACAACACATCACTCCTCACTATACCTTTTAACATGATCAGGGAACCCCACAGTCATACTTAATCCAAGAACAAGAATTTGATCAAATTCAGGAACTGCCATCGTGTTACACACATTAAACAATATTCAAGTAAGCATTAACTAGGTTTTTTGTTTCACGCCCATATATCGAAACTTGTAATTGATTTCCCTGCACTTTCCAGAAGCATCTTACTAAATATTTTTCAGAATCATTTTTCCTTTATTAACCCTGTAAACTAAAATAATTTAGACTTGATCTTTCCAGAATTTGAGAACTTGAAAGACACCAAACTTTTGAAAAGATTTTAGGACAGTTGTAATAATCTTGGATTGAGAACTCAATTAATTTCAAAGACTCCTTATAACATAATCATACTAGAGATATGGATGATGTCCTTAACTTCAAGAATTTAATGAAAATAGCAAGTTATGAGATCCATTGCTTACTTCGCTTGACTGACAAATAAAGCAAATGCATGACCCTACATATAAATCCTTCCAACACTTTCTTACCTTAAAAGTTACTTTTTCCTAAGTTAATAAATACATATATATTTTAATATGAATAATGATATATAGAATCAGCGGTGCTCTATGCGACATTAGGTGATATGTTCAATAAAAAATAAAATTATGTAATTCATTTAATTGTACATCTCATTCAACACTTAGTGCCACCTAGGCGGGTATCAACAATGGAGATAAATAACAATACTCTTTCCATATACTGACATCTATCCCATCTCGGTTTCTGTTTCCATATTAATTTGATCTCAAATCTGTAAGACTGTAACAATGTTTTCAAGCATTTATCAAAAGATTCAGTTCAATCTATCAATTTCAAATTCACTTGACAAACATACTATCAAATCAAAAAAGAAAAGAAAAGAAAAGAAAAATAAAAAAAAAAAACAACGAAGTAATCATACAACTACCAGTAAATACTCAAATAATAAAAACGCATACTAAGAAAAAAAGCACTACCTCTCCGGTTTCAGAGAAGCAAGACTGGAGATAAGTTTCATCCATCCATTGCTGGAGATCTCCAATCCAGATCGTTTTGTTATCTTCAGTAGAGCTCTGAATCTGCTGCTTCTGCTGCAGCAGCTGCTGCTGATACTGCTGCTGTTGGTGATAGTACGGCACGTAATGCTGGTTATAAATCATCTGCTGCTGCATTGTCATTGCCGGGTAGTGCATAGCCATCCATTGCTGTTGGTACTGCTGCATCGCAATCCACTGCTGTTGCTGTTGCCTATGCTGTTGTTGATTCGGATCTTCGCCGTTCATTTTCACAGTCTCTCCGAATTAATCCTCTCCTTCAATTCAATCACAGAGGTTTAGAGATAGGGTAGGATACCTGGTCGGAGAAACCAGGCTTTAGAGAGAGATTTTGGGAAAAGAATGAAAAGGGTCTAAGCCGGATGGATCTAGGGTGGATTTAACGTGTGACATGGTTGTTGACGGCGTTTAAGTCTGTCCGTTAAGAGAAGCGCTTGCTAGTGGGTCCACTAGATACGCGTTGATAATGTGGGTCCTGGTTTAAAGTATACTAACATGTATATTATGGATGACATTATTGTGAATTGACAATTATTTATACATTAATTTTAATCATCAATGGCACATATTTTGACAATCCAGACAATGTCAACAACAAATTCAAATTATAAAGAGTAGGTTTTTAATTTTCAGCTACGAGTAAATGGGTGTTATAAATAGATAATTTATGTTTATTTATACGATAAAATATGAGTTTTGATTAAAAGATTATTGCACCTTCATTTTCAGTTAAATGAAAAAAAAGAAATAAAAACAAAATCAAGATTGTGGAAAGAGAGCAATAGAAGCGAGGTGGGTAAAACTTACTAGGGGATTGTGCAAGAAGGGAACTGGACATTCAATTAGTCATAGTTATTAAACCCTATACGTACCGATCGGTCAGGCCGAAAAACAAGTGACCCCGGCCTTGCTCGGGTCGGGTGAATTAATTTAATAGGAATGCACATGATTCTATCAAAAATCGGCTTTAAACAATTTAACCGGCGATTTTGACCGAGTTAACCCGACTGGTTTATCGATTTTCAAGAATTGCCTTTTAAAATTTTAGGGGTCCAAGGAACTAAACATTGTACCTTTAAGTAAAATAATAAGATCATGTTTGATTGCAACGAATTCCATGGAAAATGTCATATCTGAGGAAAACGAATTCCACTTTGACCGTTTAAGTGCAACATGAAAATGGAAACAGAATTCCAAGGTACAATAACTTTAAACTGTATTTTCTTTGTTTTCATGAAAAACGAATTCATATGGGTTTAGTAGGTTTTTATTTTTTAACTAACATGAAATTAGAATTCTTTTCCACATTTGCCTATCAAATGAACCCTAAATTTCTCACCATTGAAGTTGTAGAGTACTTTAAAATTTTTTATTTACAATAAGTTATATGTATCTAATGAATTATATATATGTTTTCTAAAAGTATTTTTATAAAAAATTTGGTCAAACATTTTACTTTATTTTATAGACCTAAATAATTAGTGAAAAATAATTTTTAAAATATAATTTTGTCTATAAAATTTTTTATACTTTAATTTTTTTTATATAGATTTTTATGTATTGACTTAGCGATTCAACGAGTAACCCGAGACCCATTATCTTGTCCTAGTTGATGTCCGGATCGGATCTAGTAACTATGCAATTAGGGGTTTGGTATCGGGGCTGCAAGTGTTTTTTTTTTTTCCTTACTCTATTTCTAATTTTTTTTCCTAATAAAATTCAAGTCTTTCTTATTTTAATAGAATTCTTTCAAGAAATCATTTTGGGCCCTTTGAAATTTGCGGGTTCTTGCCCTTGCATGAATGATAGCTCACACACAAAACTAAGGTACTGCTCGACAATACGCATACTGTGACTGACATGTACTTGCTACAAAACTAAAAGTTTGAAGGCCCATTCATTATAAAGTGTAAATTGAAGACCTACTTGATTCAGTTTATATAGATTTCCCAAATTCGGGTGCCCTAAAATTTTAGTGGCCTTAGGCCAACCTCAAATTGGGGTTCCTATAAATATTCTAAAATATTTTTTTAAAATAATAAAAAAATATCTTTTATAGAATAATAATCTACAACTTTCAAATGTCTAAATTAATTACATTCTTTTAAGATTTTTGATAGAAAATCGATAATCATGCTATCGCAATTAATTTATTTTAGAACTTATTTTTCAATAAACACCATTAGTGTTTCGTTCAGCCTATCTTGTAACATTGTTTATTATTGGTAGAATTTTTTCAATTTCAACTTTGAGAAGTTTCTTTCGACGGATAAAACTGTAGTTGATATAGTCAATAATATTCTATAAGTAATTTACGTATTCGGGAAAAAAATTCAATAGTTTTTATATAGTCCAACATTTTCAAGTGCCTTTTTGACCTCTTCGCAATATACAAAAGAGAAATGTCTATTTTTCAAATGTTTAGGAAAAGTAAACAAATCCTCCTCTGGGGAACCTCTTTTCACTAACAAATCTATTAAGTTTTGGCCAATAATTTTTCAATTATTTCCTAGATCACTAATGTCTAAAATAATTAAAATGAGAGTCTATTAAGGAATTATTATTCATTAAAAAAATATAGACTAATGAAATAATTGAAAAAATGACGAAAATATCATAAATTAAATGATCAAGAAGATTTAACTCTTGACTTTTTTGGATGTAAGCTAATATCATGGGTCTACTTTCTTAATCTATTCATTTTTTTTTTCTTTTCAACCAGCCAATTAACTTTGAGTATTATAGTTAAGTAGTTGCACCAAAGAAGATAAAGCATCAACTTACCATCTTGTGCAATTTACATATAACGAAAGCTATTTACATATAAAGAAAGCGTGAAGAAAATTTGCAAATAATATATATACTGGTATGAAATCCTAATATTAGAATGATCCATATCGTTACAACATACATAAAATATGGATATAACAATTGAAAAATAAAATCAATTTTATATTTTCATGCCGAAATTGAATAACAAGAAAAATTGAGATACATCAAAGAAAGAAATATAAATAGGGCATAAAAATTTAAAGCAAAAAAAAAAAAATCATAATTGTTTATGTTATTGTGAACTGTAAAATTAAGCTAGAAAATTTGCAGAGGTTGAATTTAAGCATGAAAAATTGAGAATGACGAAACAAGCAAAAAAAAAAAAAAAATCTAAATTCNTAATTGTTTATGTTATTGTGAACTGTAAAATTAAGCTAGAAAATTTGCAGAGGTTGAATTTAAGCATGAAAAATTGAGAATGACGAAACAAGCAAAAAAAAAAAAAAAAGCTGAAAGGTTGAATAACAAAAAAAAGAAATGGTAAAAATAAAAATAAATAAATAAAGAGAGAAAGAATGAAGAATCACCGCGACACTAGAAATTTTTTTTTTATTGAAAGTCAAGAATGTATTTAAAACTTTTTTTTTTTACTCTTTAAGGAATATAGTTTTTTTTTTTTAACATATATAATAATAAAAATTTCGGGGCCATCACCAAGGTGGAGGCCTTAGGCGATTGCCTTCCTGCCTATAGTCAACGCCAGCATAGCCCAAAATTGATAGAAAAGATGAGGAAGAGGACTGGAAAACACAATATATCTATAATATATTAAATATCACATCAAATGAGAATCACTTTTTGAACGATCATATCCACACTATACTTTAATTATTTCAGTAATACATTATTTTTTCATTTTTTAATATGTATTTAATTTATTTAACATTTTAGCAATCATCAATGTACATGTAAATTTGACAGATTTATTAAACGTGTGTGCGTTTTTATTAATTTATGATTTCACTATTATAAATTTTCAATTAATTAACATTCACATCCATTTATTTAACCATTTAGCTATTATCAATGTACATATACATTTGACACATTCAAGAATGCATCCATGTATGCTAATTAACATTCAATTTTTACTTAATTAAAAATTAAATAAATGATTTAACATTCGTTGTCACGTATATATTTTAAATATATTAATTCTAAATTATTTAGTATTCATGTATATTCAAATATTATTTTTACAACACTTATAAAGTATTAATAATAATATGTGTTGCACTTTTAACATGATAATAATAATAAGTAAATGTGTCAATTGTCACTCGAACCTAGTCATAGTCAAATGAGGGCTTTTTGGTCAACATTTTCCAACCCCACTAAATGAGGCTAGTCGTCGCCGATCAAATGCTCCATTTACGAGGGAATTTAGTGAATTTTTTGTCTACAAAGATGTATGATGAGCTCAAGAGAAATTGGCAATCAAGGATATGAATACCAAAGGAAGACAAGTACAAAAATTTATAGTAAAATCCCATTAAAATATTATCAAGAAAATTTATTGAAATAAAATTTGATGGAGGAAAAAAGTGTACAACTACTTTCATGATTTTAATTAATGAAAAATACTTATTGCAAGTCATCAATTAGATTTGCATAACCTAATAATATATTTATGTTAAATTTTATCATGTTTCCTTCCTTTTGAAGAGTTGTGATAAATTCAACTGGATAGTGACATACTGCAGGTGCCAAACGGGGCGAGAAAATAAATATTTTCTATAATCAATTCCTCACAATTACACAGCCTAAATATTTTTTTATACAAACACAATATGAATGGAGAACAACATGGACAATTAAACATTCACGTGATATGCAATTAAATTTAGCTCGATAAATAACTTTTAAATAAGAAGCCCAAATCGAATTTAACAATTAAATTTTAAAAGTCTACATTGTACAATAAATTGATCGAAAAAAATTTCACAACTAGAAGCATATGATAACTAAAATAATCTCTACGTGTGATGATGAATTCCAATGCTATAAATTCTGCACGTACAATATGGCAATGGATCAAATTAATGAGAGATGCAAGTTGCTCGAAGCACGGTATTCACATGTTCCCAATAACTATCATTATTTAATCAATTTATCACTTCCTTTAACTTTGGTAACAAAGATTCGACGATCATTATTTGAAAATTCTTCTTTTTATATACTCATTTTTAATCAGGTATTTATAAAATAAAATATTTTGCACGTAAACTTAAAATTTTTCATATTTTGTAACCATACACTCTCCTAAAATCACTATTTAAAACATTTTTTTTTTACAAATAATGGCCATCAAATAGGAGCTAAGATTGCACAGACCCACGGGTCAACCCAAAATGATATGATTTTCTAATAAATATTAAGAAATAAATATAATTAAATATTCTTCCGAAGCCATATTTAACATGAACATGGATCAAATTAATCAAAGACGCAAGGAGCTCAAAACATGACATTTAGATGTTCCCAAAAACTATCATTATTTAATACATCTACCGATTCCTTTAAATTTTGTATCAAAATAATAGGGTGCCAACCTCATAACAATATGATATTCTAATGAATGTTGAATGCTCTTAGTGTACATCAAGTTTGACACTTTATAATGTATCAAAAATTGAGTTATTAATTGTTTAAAGTGTTGTTAAAATCGAAATATAAAAAGTTTCCATCTTATAATAGTGTCAAACTTGATGCCATATTTGATGTACATGCAGCAAAATTGATGAATATTAAACTACCAATTTTGCTCTTCAAAAGCAATATGCACATTCTTCTAAATATTAATTTGTATAAAATAAGTTTAAGGTTCAACGTAACTATAAAATTTCGAGAAATTCACAAATCTCTAAGAGACTTTGTATACAACTCTTTGAACTAAAACTTCTTATTTTTCATACTCATTTTCAATTCCTCATTCACACGATAAAATATTTTGCACATAAATTCAGAATTTTTTTCCCACTTTTTAATTACACATCCTCCAAAAATCACTCGTATTCAAAACATCATTTTTCTCTTGATCTCTCTTTACCCATCAAACAGGGCTTATATACCCTATTCTTCACTAGTATTATTTTCCCATTTCAATTGCTTCGGATTCCAAGGAGATAGCTATCGATTTCTCGCCATTTTTTCGCCTCTACACTGATGGCCATATTGACAGATTAATTCTTAGTCAACTTGTTTCACCCTCTGATGATCCCAGATCGGTCGTCCGATCCAAAGATATTGTAATTCTAAAATAAAGTCCTTATATAAAAGTAGGTTATAAGCTGCTTTTTATTAAAGTACCTAACTTGTTGTAGCATTGATGATTTACACAAGAATAAAATGGGTTTAGGGTTTATGAATTTCTTGGTTCAAGCTTGAGTTATATAGCTTACACAGAGCTTGTTTGGGAGAATTTTTTTTTTAACATAAATTTCAACAAAACATTCTACAAAATCAATAACTTTTCTTTACTTTTTAACTATACTCTTTAAAGATTCATTTTTCACTTGAAAAGATCTCTCAAAAACAAACTTTTAATCTAAAGTAAGTTGGATGCACATCTAGCTATATTTTTTACAGTTTTGCTAAACTTACACCATGATCGACAATTTTGTTTACACTTTTTGACATGACACGCAGTTTTATAATTGATTTTAATGACACATATTCGAATCAAATGCCTCGATTTTGACACCTGAAAGGGTGTCAAGCTACTTTTACACCATGGGTATACAATTAGCTTAACTTTACTCTTTAACACTTACACCATGATCGACAGTTTTGTTTACACTTTTTGACATGACACGCAGTTTTATCATTGATTTTAATAACACATATTCGAATCAAATGCCTCGATTTTGACACCTGAAAGGGTGTCAAGCTACTTTTACACCATGGGTGTACAATTAACTTAACTTTACTCTTTAATAAACCCAAACACTCATGTCAGTGTGAACTCAATTTAATATGGATTAAACCGTCAACGAGACGACGAATTTATAAACCCCTTACTTGCACTTTCGTATAAATCTCAAATAAATTTTTTTTTTCTTTTAGTCACACATTATTTGTTCACAAGTTTTGCACTAGTACCACGACGAAAGATCACCCTTAATTGCTGGTGAAGGTTCAAGGTTGGACCACAAGTGGGGTTAATGCTTGTGCTTATGCACTTTGTTATAAAATTAATTTGTGTTATTATAGTTTCTTGCATTACTGTGAATTTAAAGTCAACTACATATCTTGTAAAATTGGAGAAAGCAAAAGATTATATATATTATTTTTGTATATAAAGAGCCTGTTTGGCAACAAAGTTGCTATCTCATAAATATTAAGCAATAAAATTGTGCCCTTCGAAAGAAACGATACAATATTCGTCTAGAATATTAATATTCAAAAATTGCCATTCCTCAAGAATAACAAAAATAATATTCTTCGAGAATATTTATATTGAAAACTAACACCTCTTTAAGAACAATCAAAAGATTATATCGATTTGATAAAATGCTTTATAAATCGCGATATATAGCATATCTTACAAAACAAGATTAAAATATTTGTAAAAGTTTACTTACTTGAATTTTAGGTTCAAAGGGATATCACATTGGTATATCTAGAAAACTTCTAGTGTGCAATTTATTGTGATATTTTATAAATAAGAAAGCAATAGTGCTAAAAATGAGTTATAAAATTATTTAGAAAAAAGAAAAAGAAAAAGATGAGAGAATAGGTGACAAAACTAGAAAGAATCAACAATTTTATGTGTATTTTATTAAGAATCAAAACCTCAAATTTATAAGTTACAAATTATCAATTTTTCTCTTCCAAATTATTGATCACAAATTAACATATTTATTGATCAAATCACTCAAATAATTAGTCACAAACACTCTTCATTATACCCTCTTCCCACCCTACTCCACTATCACTGGCACCGCCACAACCACCAATGGGATGGCAACGGAGGGGGTAGGAGTTGGGGCAAATTCTCATGCCCTGCCGAGTAATTTCTTGCGCTGTACCCGCCCCGTTACCCATTTAAAGAAGGGCGAGACCCTTTTCCCCGTTTACTATCCGTTTAATTTTTAATTTTTTATAATTCATTTTATTGTTCTTATTTATTAAAGTGGGACAATAATATATTTTTAATTAATTTATTTATTTCTAAAATTTAAATTATTCAAATATATTTGATAAATTAAGGCTTTTATTATTTGCCATATTCTTTACATAGTCTTAATTACAATCTTCTATTAGCTAATAAAATTTTCCATTTAAAGGATTAAATTCTTAAAATAAAAAAAGTTAGATGGGCGAGGCCCTTGTTACCCATTCCCGCCCTGGGGCTAAGTCCCCCGTCCCGTCTCATCCCGGACCCGAATACTCTATTAAACGAGTAATCCCCGCCTCGTTCAGGGCGGGGCCGCATGTATCTAATTTGATGGATTTATTTTGGTCATGTGTAACCACCATTTGTAAAACCATATCCACCCACATCCAACAAATCAGAAACTCCGACGAAACCTTATCTCTTCAAGCTCCACCACTCGCGACCTCTGCCACTCCAACATCTCGTAGCAGCTATGAGCGTTTTGCAGCGGCGCTCACACTGCACACTGACATCATTGTCGCAGCAGTTCTCACAACACAATTGCAATGGTTGCTCACATTGCTGGTGACAAAGAGATAGAAAATGGAACGATTCCGACGAAAGAGACATGAGAGAGAGAGAGAGAGGTCACAGTTTCTAATGAGTGGGTTGATGTGGGGTTAAGGTAGGTGGGGTGAGTTATCAGTAATATATTTATTTAATACATATTAGATGTTAATTATAACCTGAATTTTGAAATATGAAACTTAAATATGATTTATGAGATGTAAAATTAAAAAATAGTCCTGGGTGTAATTTCCACGAAAATTAATATTCATTGAAAAAGTAATAGACTCTTGAAATAATAAAAAAATTGACAAGAAAAATATCATGAATTAAATGATCAAGAAGAATTAACTAATGACTTTTTTTTGGAGGAAAGCTAACATCACGAGTCTACTTTCTTAATCTTTTCATTTTTTTAACTAGCCAATTAACCTTGCATATTATAGTTAATTCGTTGCACCAAAGAAGATAAAACATCGGCTAACCATCCTGTGCAGTTTACATATAAAGAAAGTATGAAGAAAAAATTGCAAATAATATATTAGTATGAAAAACTAATATTAGAAAGCATGATCCATATCATTACAATAAACATGAAATTTGTATATAATAATTGAAAAATCAGTCCAATTTTACATTTCCATGCCAAAATTGAATAACAAGAAAAAATTGAAAAGCATCAAAGAAAGAAATATGAAATGGGCATAAAAATTACAGAAAAAAAAATCATACTTGTCGGTATTACTGTAAAGAACTGTAAAAGCAAGATAAAGAATTTGCATAAGTGAATTTAAGGACGAAAAATTGAGAACGACGAAACAAGCAAAAAAATAAATAAATAAAAGCTAAAAGGTCAAGTAACAAGCAACATGAATGAGAGAGAGAGAGAGAGAGAGAGAGAGAGAGAGGAGTCACATTGACATGATAAAAAGCAAAAAAGAATTATTGAAAGTCAAGAATGTATTTAAAACTATTTTTTACGCTTTTCGTCTATCTCACCCAATATTTTAAAATCGACCTAGATATTGACTCAAAAAATAAAAAGTGTCAAAGGGTTGAACCGATATAAATTTCTTCTTTATCATTTTCATCTATATGCCTTAATCCTTAATCACTTTCACTGTTACATGAACCATCAAGACGATGAATAACATTATATGTATCTAAATCACCCATCTCTGGAGTATGAATCTTGTCATTTTCTATTGTCATCTAAAGCATAAACATAAGAATAAATATATTAGATAAAGATACATGACTAATATAATTAAATAATGAGTTGAGATTGTTAAACTTACGAACCTTGAACATAAGCATCACTTTCATAATCATTAACATTGAGAAGTGCATCTTATTCATAAATTGTACAAAGCATCATCGAAGTCTTCATACACGAGTTCCTGAGGTGGTACTTCTTCCTCCATCCAAAATTGTCTTGTCAATACACTCATAATCAACTGGATTATAAGATTTCTTCTTATAATAAAGTCTATAAGGTTGTTAATGAGAAGTACTTAGATAAAGAAAATATTAACAATTAAATGAGACACTAAAATAAACTCGTAACTGAAGAGTTTGAGATTATATACCTATTATTCAATTGCAAATTATAAGTAATATAGACAAGATCATTGAGTCTTTGATGCTCCAATCTATTTTTTCGTGAGAATACGTTCAAAGACACTCCAATTCCTTTCACATTCTGAAGAAGAAGCTGTTTGACCAAGAATTTGAACAACTACCTTTAGCAAAGTAGGAGAACTAGATCTACCCAATTTCCACCATTCATCTACATATTAAAAGAAATTAAAAGCAATATAGTTAGACATAAAACAATAAGCAGTTTATAGATGTTTAGCATTTACAGAGTTAAGCACCTTGGAGTAGAGCTATACACCGCATAAAGATCAAGTGAGTCAAGTTCCTATATTGATGGAAAAGTTTTGGATCAAACAATGGCACTGGTTATGCGAAACTCGTAAGTGTACGTGATCGTTGACAAATAATAGAATTGATGAGTTGAGAGTATTGTCCAAAAGGGAATAAATTCAATTCAAGTTTACTAACTTTTTATGGGGTTCGAATTATGTAAACAAAAGAGAATTTAATTTTGTTTTATGTTAAATTGATCTAAAAAAGCGGTAAAAATATGATTTTTATCAATTGTATTGGATCTCGATTCTGCCTATTGCTATCTATTTCAATTCTTGAGTTGTAATCTAGTTCCGTACATGCGTTCTTGACATCGATAAAATTATTCTATGTAATTTTATTTTCCAAGAAAAATTAAATATATCCTAATCATGACCCAAAATCTAATCATAGCCTGAATTCGAATAATTAAAATGCATTAAAGTTTAGATTATTTGTATGATTGCACACATGATAAATATTATTTCTAATATCTATTACACATATGTTAATTTTGTATCCTTCTAAACTTATTGTGAGTCTCTTAACATTACAATAAACAACTAATTATCTAATTGGTGGTCAATAAATTAAATAATGCAATGGGTATGCAAAATTAATCAAGAAATGCAAGAATTAAGTTAAATTATTAGTCTTGAATTAAAACAAATAAACAAATATGGTTCATCTTTATCTAATACAAAAGCGGAACTAGCATAACATGTTAATATATAAATTATATATATAAAAAAAAAGGTATCACCCGGATCATGATAGAATAAAAAGATGTTGATCTTCAATTCCAATGTTGAATTATTCAAAATCTTGATATAATTGGCATTCAATGTATTGCTAGGGCTTGATCTCCTCTCAAAATATAGTAATTGACCCCTTATTCTCAATGAATTTGATGATAATATTTTGCATGAAGAGGCAAGAGAGTTTTTTTTAATGCGTAGCTCTCGTTATCTATTTATAAGAGCATTAATATGTCAAAATCACGTCCAATTTGGGTATCAAAAGAGTTTGAATAGCAAAATGAAACTAAAGAATTGTCTGCGAAATTGGCCTATGCACCGTAGAGCCAAATGGCTCTCGGGTTGATGAAAATAAGGTGCCTCGTAGGCGCTATGAATTGTCTGCGCGCGTGCAGATTCTTTTCTATTCGTTCATGAGCAGTTTTCGGTATTTTGGTCATAACTTTCTCTACAAATATCCGATTGAGGTGATTCAAAATTCGCTGGAAAGAAAATCAAAGGGATACAATTCTTATAGAATTACAATTTTTTCATTTCGAATGTTTACTATTTGAAAAATGGATCTCAAGTTGAGGCTAAAATCTAGAACATAACTTCTTCAGTTGGAAATTGATTTTTGAAAATACTTTTATTATATTTCACTCATTTGACCTCCAATTGCATCCAATTGATCCTATATGATCTTCAATCATCATTTTGTGCTCTAAATCAACTATTAAATGTTTACACTTTGGCCCCCAAACTTTGGATTTCCTTCTTTTTCGCACGTTTTTCGTTCATTTCTTCCAAATCCACCAATTTGCATTGAGTTCAACTTAACAAACTTAATTAACACAAAAATGAGCTATAACTCATTCAAATCACTAACAAATACTCTAATTTAGTGGCTTAAATAAGTGTACAAAATACACTTATCAGGCACGACCAAGAATCTAAATAACAATTATATGATCTGGTATTACTAAAAATGCAAACCATTGACTTGCCACTTACCAATAAAATCGATCCATTCTGGCCATAACACAAAATTCAGTAAAAACTGAACCAAATTATGAGGACTGATTTGTTATTTGGTGAAGACTAAATCGGCATTCTTTTCAATATCAATGCCTTGGGTTATGGAACTAAATAAATACAAGTTTCAAGTTAAAATCTAAACATAAATGAAAAATAATAAATTTAACTGAAGGATGCTTCTTGCAACTCTAAGACTGGAACTAATAGCCACTCAAGAACACAAGATCCCAAAACAACTAAACATTAACAATGGATATTCCTAATCAAATGCCAATCTCATTAATCATTATAAAGAAATAGTATAATAAGAATTATACAAGTTGAATTCAAGAGAGAAAATAAGACAATACAAAGAGAAGATAATTGTATTGAATGTTGTGATTTGTTTACAAGTGAGTCATCCTATTTATAGTTTAATTTGAAAGGGATGTTTCCATTTCTAACCAATGTGAGACTAACTAACATGTATATATATATAAACGCACGCACGCACACATTAACAGTCCCCCCTCAAACATAAGGTGGTAAAATAGAGACCAACTTTAGTTTGGAAACTAAATCCTGAAGGTGTCCAAGATGGTGCGTTTTAGTGAAGATATCAGCAGTTTGATCGGCTGAAGAAACTAATAATAGTCCAATAGTCATTCGGGTGAGATGATGATGTATAAAGTGACAATCAATCTCAATGTATTTAGTGCGTTCATGGAATACATCAATGTGAGCAATTTGGATAGCACTTTGATTATCGTAGCTTATGATAGTGGTAGTAGAATGAGTGATGCCCATGTCT
>CAIGRP010032358.1:0-11123 GCA_903798385.1 Fraxinus cuspidata
GCGCGCACGAAATTTTTTTTTTTTTTTTATAACAATTTTCTTCACCAAGTTGAACGGAAATTTCAATCATTATGCAAAAATAGCTTAGTCAAAAACCAGTCTACTTCACCAGCCCTGTTGCTAGACAATGAGCAATGCACTAATTGTACAAAAAACCAATAGAGGTCATCCCAACTACAGAAACAAAACAAATATACAGCCTCCATTGACAAAAAAGGTCTATTCAAAGGAGATGTTCATCCTATTACGTGCCCTTTCCTATCTCATTTTGCAACTCATCGACCAAAGTAGCTGCTGGTCCACCCTCCAAGATCCCCATACGCGATCCTCTTGCAACCATTGGTGTAGGCATGAATTGCATTTGATCTTCTTCATGCACGTCTTAGAATAACAATTTTCTTCACCAAGTTGAAAGGAAATTTCAGTCATTATGCAAAAATAGCTTAGTCAAAAACCAGTCTACTTCACCAGCCGTGTTGCTAGACAATGAGCAATGCACTAATTGTACAAAAAACCAATAGAGGTCATCCCAACTACAGAAACAAAACAAATATACAGCCTCCATTGACAAAAAAGGTCTATGCAAAGGAGATGTTCAACCTATTACGTGCCCTTTCCTATCTCATTTTGCAACTCATCGACCAAAGTAGCTGCTGGTCCACCCGCCAAGATCCCCATACGCGATCCTCTTGCAACCATTGGTGTAGGCATGAATTGCACTTGATCTTCTTCATGCACGTCTTAGCTCAATGATCCCTTCCCGCTTGTAGCCATCATTTTGCCCTATGAAATAATTGGAAAAAATACAATTTGTAATGACGAATACTGACCAAATTTTATAAAATCAGACAACGAAATGCAACTAGAAATTTTCGTACTTGTTCAGTAGTTGATACATTGCAATTGTAACGAACTGGTTCTATTTCCGCTTCTACCCAATCCTGTGATAAGACAGAAATTAATAATCTGACACATTTGAAAAAAAAAAAACTTCAAAGTCCATGCACCAATAGGAGTATACGTACAGAAAAAGAAATAATTGCATGCTTGTATATATTGCATCAATAGAAGTCATCTTGTGCTTAATGTTTATGATGCATGCTTGTAAAAGTTTACAAAAATGATGAAGTGTAGGAACTTGAACAACAAGTTGCCATGGCGGGAGAATTAATCCAGGGTGGTGTTTGTGGCGGAAACTGGTGGAATTCGGCAAGAAGTTTATTCGGTTCTTCACTGTGTTCGTCTCCCATCAACGACATGGGAAGCTTTGGATGGCCAAATGATGAAGTGATGATTGATTTGAAGAGAACATGGTCCAGTGATGAGTCTAATTCAGATTCTGATGGGAAAAAAATTTCAGCAGCCATTAATTGACTCAAGAAAGTTTCAGTAGCCATTGCTTGCTCTATATAGATTTTCTTGATAAAAATATTAAAAAAACAGGTCAAGTTGATTCAAGAAATTCACGTTCTGTTGTAATCTTGTAGCCAAGAAAATGTAATATCTGAGGGAGATTATTCTTACATAAAGCAAATAAACCAGAATTCAAGCATGAACTATCACAACAAACTGGAATTAACTGTCCACAGATTAATCAAATGGACTGAAACTCAAAGAATTTATCCACTGCTGGCCAAAATTCCCCCTTTATATCGAATTCAGCTTCTGATAGCTACACTTCATCATTTTTGCAAACTTTTTTAAAACCAGATTCTGATCAGCCTCAATAATGTTTATGATGCATGCTTGTAAAAGTTTGCAAAAAATAATATATCACAAATAATGGATTGAAATGTCATAATACAATTAGAAATGTATTAGATACTATGCATCAATTAATATACAAAATAAACTAAATCTTATTGCCAATAAATAAGGGTTTGCAACACAAGTCCTTTTATGCAAAAATTAAGCATCCTTCAAATAAAATCTGATTATACGTACATCAACTGGCACATTTGCAATGGAATGAGATCTCTTATTGTGTCTCTTCAACCCACAGTACGAGCAAGTCATCGTCACAACCCCCTTCTTCTTCACATATGCTTTTCCCTTCGTGTTCACAATCATTTCTTATGCCTGTTTTCACCTCTTCTTTTGTTTTTTTCCCCTATGGGGCACGGTCCATTTGGGAGGCATAATTACAGGTGCATCCACCTCAGGCCACAATATTTTCCCATTAATTGGGTTCACGATATTATTGTAACATCACATGTATGTCTCAATACTGTAACAGTTGTCAACAAAATCATCAGGCTCATTCCTGCAATCTCGTATGACGGCAATGGCATACATGCATGGTATACCTGTGATATCCCATTTCCTGCATGCACATGTTCTCTCCTCAAGATCAACAACGAATGTCCCATAACTGCACTCTACTTACCACCTCGGCCCTCCTGAGAAGTGCAAGGTGCATTCCCTTGACATCTCGGCTATCTTGTTCAACTTTTTTCGAATCTTTGGACATAAACGACCTTGGCATCTGACCATCTTGTCTCGCCTTTTTTGTATCATTGTCATGAAAGCCATTTGAACTGATGTAAGCATGTTCAGGATCAACTTCTCTCTATCATCTAGCAACGTCTTATTGAACACTTCACATCCGTTGTTAAGTACAATGTCGCTCTTCGAATGGACTGCAAAATGTGATTGACTCTACTCCTGAGGGTGCCTCTTTATCAGCCAATCATATGCAGCATCATTCACTGCGTGAATTTTTTGCATCCACATCTTATACTCGACGACGGTGGTCTACTTAGCCGCCCGCCAAAGAAAATCCTTAAGAATTTTGCCCTTGAATCCCGCGTTGAAGAAGTTTGTGTACATATGTCGCGCACAAAATCGATGTTCAGCCTCCGGGAACAATTCGTCACATACATTTTGAAGTCCTTTTTGCATATCCATCATCAATGTCCACCCGCGTTCGTTTTCCATTTGAATGTCCTCTGCCAGATACTTCATGAACCATCTCCATGCTGTTGTATTCTCTTTTGCCACAATAGCATATGCCACCGGGAAATACAATTATTAGCATCATGTCCAACTGCTGTTAACATAACACCACCGAAACAACCTCGCAAATGGTACCCATCAACACCAATCACTTTCCTACAACCATCCCTAAACTCGACTTTGCAAGCGTTGAAGCATATGTATATTCCATGGAATACTTGTTCACTCAAGGTGATCAATATAGTTGATCCTGGGTTTGTTCTATGAACTTCCGCAGGGCATCTCCTCAAAAGGCCAACCTGTAAGGTACCGAACAACACTTCCTTGGCATATTACCTCATCTTACAAGCAACATTTCTACTAATCTCCATCTTCAGATCATCCTTCACAGTTGCCAAAATGGACTTTGTCTTCCAGTTAGGATCTGCCTTAAATTGTTCAATATATCGATTAGTCAAGAAGATGTAGTTGCAGTGTCTGTTGTATTGGCTCCGTGTGCATGTGTGTTCAGCCGTGTAAGACTTCACTTGCACTGTCTCAGTGTCGTTCAACTTTGAAGCCCAAATCCTCCAAGTACATCCCAATTTGCAAACTCCTTGAGCTCTTTCCTATCATTACACCTCAACTTCACATTATATCCATTCAGAGCACCGTAACTTCTTACTGTACGTCTAAACTCTTGCATTGATCGAAACAGTTGACCTACCTCTAACTGCGGATTCCCCATATCTGTTTCAGCAAAAAATTCAGGGAAGCAGTACCCAGCCTCTTCGTCCGATGAACATTCCAAATTTAGCTCTTCAGATGATGGATACTCCAAGTCATCCATTGCTTTCCCATCATCCTTCTCCCCTCCAAGCATTACTACTTCATCTTGTCCCGTTGTGTTCACGTTATCCATACCAATTTCAATGTCGTCCGTCACATTACGATCGTACAACAAATCATCTTCATCGAAAGCCATATCAACATCCGACTGAACGAAGTCAGAGTCTTCCTCATGACCTGTAAAAATTCATGAAAAAACTAATTCACCTCTAACAGATTAAGAAAAAAAAGCATAGATCAAGTCGAAGAAGAACTTTTCAAAATAAATGACAAATTTCCCAATAATGAAAAAATGCTACATGGAAGTATACTAATTTCTCCTTAGTTCCATAAACCAGGTACGTTCATTTATGCTTCTTCATCATTTGGAATGAGACAATTTCTACAATGCCAGGATTTTCGACGATGAGCAATGAAGAAGAAGACAATTTCTTCAATTATTGAGAAAACAATTCCCAGTTGAACCAATGTTCCGAATGGAATAAACAATGTTGAATAAATTATTTACCTTCACCTTCTCCGTCCATGAGTTTAAAAATGGAATCCTTGAGGTCTAGCAATTGCAATCAGGTTCGCGGTTCAGGGACGGATCCAGATGCTAACACATTTTATGGGTTGGCTATTGCTTTTTTACTCAAGAAAACCTGGGTGGACCGTTGCTTGGAAGACGAATTGGGGGAGAGTTTTTGAATGAAATGGATTTTAGGGTTCCTGCGAGTGTGATTTGGGGGAAATGATTTTGGTTTTCAATCGAATTCTAGGGTTTGAAGGAAGGATTGTGGGTGATGGATTTGGAGTAAAATGAAGGAGCTCGCATTATCAACTTGAAATCGCGTCCACCGTGGTCACCGTTGACGTCATCCGTTGCCACATGGAATTCTATCGAGCCACGTAGGACATCTTCAAACGGTTGGGTTGCTGAGTGATGGATGGAGTGGCGGGTTTGTAAGTTCAATGACTGTTCAACAGCAAATGAAGGTTCAGTGACTAATGAAACTTTTTACTCTTTAAAGCTGGGATTATGGGAAGATAAACTTGGGGAAAATCGAAACGCGGACGTACATAAAGAATTTTCAATTTTGAGATTTAAGATCTTGTTTAAACCCTATATTTTTTGAAAATACATTTTAAAATAGTTGATCGAATAAGAATGTACTGTTAAAAAAATAATGAAAAGTTTTGAATTTGTATGTAATATTATTTTATTAAAAAATTGTGGTTGAAAAAATTAGAGATAAAAATATATTTTGAAAATAATGAGGATGAAACTAAGGTTAATGTGAAAACTTAGACAACGGATGAAAAAGAAAATAGCAATTTTTTTTAAATGAACAATGCATGATAGAAAAAAATGAAGCCTGAGTTATAAAGTCAAATTGAGGTTTTACTGTGGTATAAAAGTAATTATAAATAAAAAAAAATGAATTTTTATTCATATTTGGCTCCCATTTTTCTAGAACTTAGTTTTTTCAAACTTACTTTTAATCACACATTTCATCAACTTGTGTCCAAATTTCATCAATTGAGATTGTGATGAATTTTAAAAGTCCTTCCACATTTAGATATCATCAATTGAGTTTTTAATGAATTTTAATGAAATTTATTAAAATTTAGGTATTCAGATTTTAATGAAATTCAATGAAATTCTTTAAAATTTATATATCTTCAATGAATAGTGAATTTATAAAGATTTCATTAAAGAGATTTTAAATTATTTGGTTGGATTTCAAGTTTCAAAATACACATAACCAAATCTTTTGAAATTTCTTCATAATTGATGAAATTCTTATAAAATTTGTGGAAATATTTTCAAATTCACGAAATTCATTAAGAATTATAATCTTTTAAAATTCATCAAAATCTTAACTGGGGACACACTGGTAAAAATCTGATTTTTATCCAAACCAAATATAGATTGAATGTTTGTGCAAAATTATTTGCTACACACGGTTACTTCAACGGGACTTCAATCTTTTTCTTCTTTGATTTTATTTCATCATTACCAATTATATGGAACGGTTCGGCCATTCCCGTCCCCTCCATTGTGTATTTTTGTTACCTTATCCCATCCCATTTTATTTATATTTTTTATTTAATTTAATTTTTGCTTTTATTTTTTTAATATCTTTAGTTAGTTAATATTATTACTTTTTTTCAATCTTTTAAGAAAACTCATTTTTATCTTTTTAAAATGATGATAAATCTTTTTTTATTTGATAACAAATTTAAATTTGAAATTAATTATAAATGAGGCAGATAACGGGGTGGAGACCATGCTTCCCGTACTCGTTTCAAGACAACGACTCTCGTCCCGTCCCGTTTACCCGAATGGGCGGGTAATTCCCGTCTCATTCGAGACGGAACATGCGGGTATCGAGTTGAACGTATTTTTTTGTCATTCCTATTAAAAAAGAAACGTGTTCCACTTGTTTGCATGCAAAAGCAAAAGTTTGTAAATATTTTTAATCAGTTTCAAAGTTACTAATAGAGATTAAGTCATATTAAAAAACACTTTAGTTTGCAGAATACAAATGGATCAGATTTAAGAGTAAAATCCTAACTTGGGAAATATCCACTTAACATGCAGAAAAAAGATATCAAGCGCCTATTTGCTTCCCATTTTAATAAGTTTTTGGACTGTTAGCAATGCAATGATCGTCTTTTTTAACTTAGTATCTCACAGTGGGACCCATATTTAGGAGTGCAACAGTCATATAATGCATTCTGCGATTGAAAAAATAAAAAACAAACATAAGCAAAATAAGAAAACAAAAATTCGAAGTTTTTATGTCACAAAAATTTTACCCATACTAAAATTTAAACCCAAAAAAAAATAAAATCACTAAGCCCCTATTTGAGTCTCTTTAAAAAAAGATATTTTTTAAATTCTTATACTCATTTTTAATCACACATCCACATAATAAAATATTTTGTTCGTAAACTCTGAACTTTTTCATACTTTTTAACCACACATTCTCCAAAAAATCACTATTCGAAACACCACTATTTCAACATAATGGTCATCAAAGAGGGGCCGAATTACAAGAAACAAAACTCCTTGTTTTTTTCCTCAATTACAACAAGTTTGGAATCTCCCGATCAGTCTGATTTGAAACCATTCCGACTACAACTTTGATCCACATTGCTTCTTGATCCTCATGTCACCATGCTTGACGGGATTCAATCCCAACTTGAAAAAAAGATGAATTTAATCTAAGGATCAGAGCGAAAATAAAAATATGTTCTTGTATGCCTGGTACATTGTACAAGAGTCTCGATACTTCTATCTAAGTTGCTACTTGTAATAAATGTCGAGTTGTGTATATATAGACTACAAGGTCTTGAAACCTAAAGCATCAACTAATGTAGGAATCTGCATATTGGTTAGAAAATAATATACGTGAAAGATTTAATAAGATATAAACATAATAAGGTAAAGATTATATATTGAGGACGTAAGTTTAATTAAAACTTGGGCAATTTAGCACAAAACGTCCCCATCTTTTAATGTTTTGTGCAAAACATCCATATCTTTCATTTTTGACAATTTCACCCTCACTTTTACCTTTCATTTTGAAAAAGGTCATTTCATCCACCTATCGTCAAATGCTCCGTTAATTCAAAAATGCAAATTTTTCTTTTCAAGAACCAAGAGTAATGTAGTCTTTCCCAATTTTTCCACTGTGGTCTTCTTCCCGCCTTCAAAGTTAACTGTTCAAAACTAACAGTAATATAAAAATAATTTATAAGATTATTCCATTAAATAAATAAGATGTGACATAAAGAACATTGTATTTCACCTTGAGAAGAACAATGACTATTGTAATGTCGGGTTACTCATAAAACTTGGAACGGTAGATGAAGAGATTGAATATGTGGTCGATAAATTGGAGATGTTCATCCCCATTTTGTGCTTATTAAGAATGTAAATAAGGGGTAAAATGAGAAACAATGGCAAATGTGATGTTGTAAGTAACCCATTAAATTTGAATGGTGAATGACCAGTCACATATGAATGGAGAAAATGAACTAGACTTGTTCTTTCCTTTTTAGCATAAAATTGAACTTGTGATTATCATCCTACCTATTAATACGTTTTACGTATAACAACCTTACCTTTAAAACTAAGTTGCATAAAACATCCCTACGTTTGCAAAAAATTGTGCAAACCGTCCATACCTATTTTGAGCCGAATAGACTTACAACCCTGTCGAAGTGCAGCCAAATACGATCATTTGGATTTTCACAATTGGATCATGTATTTTTGGTGTTATTGGCTTGGATTTTTTATTCCCACAACACTTTGTTCACTATATTTACTAATGCACAACCACAAGGCTAGCAATGTATTAGCCCATTTTTTATTCCCACAACACTTTGGTCACTAGATTTACTGAAAGATTTTACTTGTGCAAACAGGGTTAGTTGTGTATGATAGGCTAGCAGACGGATTCTTGGGAAAAAAAAAAGAATAGTGCTTCTTTCATGTCTTCTAACCTCTACAACAACTTTTCTCATTTCACTTTCTCCAAAAACCACCTGAAAACTCAACACAAATTCCCAATCATGCAAAACACCAAAATATGAAATGGAAAGCAAAAAAACCAACCCCAAAATTTTCTTACCTTCGCTCGCTTCGAATTGCCTCAATGCGTGGCTAGTGATGTATTAGCCCATTTTTTATTCTCACAACACTTTGGTCACTAGATTTATTGAAAGATTTTACTTGTGAGGGTTAGTTGTGTATGATAGGCTAGTAGACGGATTCTTGGAAAAAAAAAGAATAGTTCTTCTTTCATGCTTCTAACCTCTAGAACAACTTTTCGTATTTCACTTTCTCGAAAAACCACCTGAAAACTCAACACAAACTCCCAATCATGCAAAACACCAAAATATGAAATGGAAAACTAAAAAACCAACTCCAAAATTTTCTTACCTTCTCTCGCTTCGAATTGCCTCACTATGTGCTTCCACTGCATGGCGATGGTAGGAGATGAGCGTAAGAGGAGATGAAGGTAAAGGGAATGTACAAACAAATGGAAAAAAACATCGTCTCCTTTGTTCATGCATAAAAGGATATGGAGGTAAAGGAAAAGTTTGGCTAAGATAATGTTACCCTTGTTTTTAAAATGAAAAATTGTTATTTTTGTGTTGAGTTAACAGAGTATTTGACGGTGGGCGGATGAAATGACCTTTTTCGCAATGAAAGCTAAAAGTGAGGGTGAAATTGCTAAGAAACGAAAAGTATGAACGTTTTGTGCTAAATAGCCCTAAAACTTTTCATACTACAAAGATACAATGAAAAATATATGGAATGGTGGTTATATGGGTTATTTGCACAAAACGTCTCTACGTATGAAGTTTATTGTGCAAAACGTCCAGTGTTGTATTTTTTTGCATTTTCAACCCTATTTACACATTTCATTGTGAAAATCATCTTTTCCATTCAATTTCTAAATAAAAAAATGTAAAATGAAAAATATATATTTCTATTTAAATAAAACAAAAATAAAGAACAAATTGTAATCATAGTCTCAATTTTTTTAAAAAAAGTACAAATGAATCACAAATAAACTAATAAAAAAGAAAAAAATAAAAATCATCTTCTTTCCCATTCGCATCCCCCTCACCCAACCTCCATCATTATCCTCAAACTCCAAACCAAAGCAAAAATCATCAATATGTTACTACTATAAAACCCAACAATAGCCACCACCGCAAAGTGCCTCTATCGTCACCATTAATTTTTGTTTACAAAATTAATTTATATTGCTGCGGATTTGTGTGACACGAGTTGTGGTGGAGATTTGGGAGTTGGTTGAAGAGGGAAGAATGAAGCAGTTGCCTAATATGGGCTTTTCAAATTAAATACAGATGCCGCTTTTCTAATGGAGTGGGAGTAATTGGATTGGGGGCTGTCATTATAGATCACATGGCAATGGCGATGGCGGGTCTCTCTCTCTCTCTCTACTATTCATATGTGGATTATCGGTAAAATAAGTCACAACCATTGCACTTCACGAAGTGCTTGCTCTAGCTAACAAGCTTCGATACCAGATTGTCGTTGCTAAATGTGATTCTCTTTGAATTTTTCAGAGCTTCCAACCAGATTTTACCTTTGCCTTATTTTTCAGAGCTTCCAAAGATGAAAATAACCAAACAGCAGAACAAAGATACAATAGGTTACTTCCTATAGAGTTGAAGAGTTTGCTTGCACTATAATTCCTATGCAATCTGCATAAGGTGGAACAAGAAACCTGGAACAATGGCAGCATTGAACGATGCAAGAAATTAACATTAAAATATATCCACTAGTAGTGGCAGTTTATGGTGTTGACTGTTGTTAAAATTGTTGATGAAGGAAAAAACTTAAATGGCATATCCACTAGTAGTTGTGGTGACTATTTGATGGATTATTGAAGACAAAGAGGAGGGAAACTTGCTTGAATTGATTTTTTCAAAATGGTAGTACAGGGTTCATTTGATAGTCATACATTGATACAAAATAAAATAATTTTTCTACCAACTATACTACCAATTCTACTCTACCATACTTGATTGAACATATGGATAGCTTGCAGCACCAACTTGCAATTATAAAACATAACTTAAGTTATCAAAAGTTACAAAAATATATGTCAAGCAAAAGATAACAAAAACAAATGATTTGACAACAAAAGTGTCACATATGACACATCACTCCTCCTTGACACTTTTGTTGCAATTAACAATACTATCTCTCAATATTTCAAACCTCTCCTTAGGCAAAACTTTAGTAAAGATATCAGCAATCTGTTCTTCTGAGCTGCAATGCCTTAATTCAACTTCCTTCTTCTCTTGTGCTTCCCTTATGAAATTGTACTTGATATTTATATGTCTAGTTCCATAGAACACTAGATTCTTCACAACAGCCACAACAGATTGATTGTCACAAAGAATTGTAGTTACCTNACCTCAGTTTGTTGGTGCTTCAAATCCTTCAACATTTTCTTCAACCAAATTGCCTGATTGGTTGCCTCTGTTGTCTGCTTCAGTTGTGGATTGTGCCATCATCTTTTATTTAATTGAATTCCAGCAAACAAGCCTTGAACCAGCATCGAAGGCATAACCTGAAGTACTCTTCATGTCATTAGCAGAACCAGCCCACTCACTATCAGTAAAACCTGTAAAAAAAACAGAGTTTCTGATCTCCTGAAGTTGATTCCATAGTCCTATATTCCTGTGATGTACCTCGGCACTCTTTTTGCAGTTTGGAAGTGAATTTCATTTGGATCTTGCCTGAATCTTGATAACAGATTGACAGCAAACATTATATCTGGTCTTGTGGCTGTAAGGTAAAG
>CAIGRP010032362.1:0-10428 GCA_903798385.1 Fraxinus cuspidata
AGTTGGAGCAATTATGCATGACTAAGAGTCTAACTAACAAATTATACTTGATGTAGCGGTTGTATTATCATCATATGACAGAAGGCACATCTCATGAAAATCACCTTGCTGTTTTTAAGAAAATTATCGCTGATTTGAAAACCTTGGAGGTTAAGTATGATGAAAAAAATTTAGAGTTAATTTTGTTGTGTTCGTTACCCACTTCATACATATCGTTTAGAGACACAATATTATATAATCGTATACTCTCACCGTCAAGGAATTTTATAATGCTTTATTTTCAAATGAGAAGAAAAAGCTTCTCGTTGGATTTGAGGCTCATGGAGGAGCCCTTGTTGTTGACGGTATTGTGAGTGGGTAATTTGAAATCTAACTTTAATAATAAAGTTTGTAACTATTGCAAGAAGAAGGGATATATAAAGAATGATTGCTACAAGTTGCAGAATAGAGAAAAATTGGCTACAATTAAGAAGGAAAGCAATTAAAAACTTCAGGTGAATGAGAGGGTAATTTGAAATCTAACTTTAATAATAAAGTTTGTAACTATTGCAAGAATAAGGGATACATAAAGAATGATTGCTACAAGTTGTAGAATAGAGAAAAACTGACTACAATTAAGAAGGAAAAGCAACTAAAAACTTCAGGTGAAGCTGATATTGTTGAACATTACTACAGAAATCGAGAGGTTTTGATTATTTCTGACGGCTGCTCCAAACCTAATGAAAATTAGATTCTTTATATAACTTGTTCTTTTCATATGCGTCCCAATCGGAATTTGTTTAAAAAATATGAAGAAGTTTTCAAATGTGTTGTGGTGATGGGTAATAATACACTTTATCGGATGGCTGATATTGGAAGAGTTAAAATCAAAATGTTTGATGGAATAGTTATTTAATGAAATAAAGCATGTCCTAGATTTGAAGAGAAATTTGATCTCTTGAGTAATCTTGATTTAAAAAAGTACAAATACATTGGTAAAGGTGGAGTTCTGAAGGTTAGTAAAGGTGCCCGAGTTGTATTGCGGGGACAGAAAAGTTCCCAATTGTATGTCTTGTAGGGTTCGACGGAATCATTGGAGAACAATCTGCATAAATTTAGTAGTTTGGTGGATATTCAATTTGGAACAATACCGTTGGAGCTTAGTTTGGAGTCTATATTGAATAATATATCTCAGTCGAAATCAAAAGTTGTAGGTAATGTCGCTTTGCCACCATACCAACAGTTTCATCGTATTCAATTGCTAGAGACATACTTAGGAGAGATATTAGGCCTCTACAAAGGTATGTAAAAGTTGATCTAGTGGATTGTGCGTTGAGTGTGATTGAAGGCATTGAGTCTAGCAAAGAACATTCAACAGGAGCATTTGATTGTGTTGATCTTATTACATGGTATGACTCTACCCGGTTTGGTAATTGTTGTTGAATTACTTATGATTTTGTTGCTCATGGTAATAATTTGAGTAATTTTGGTACTCGAGGTAATTCTGCTAAGAAGTGATTGGATTCAGTTGATTGATTTTGTCCTAGTTGGACTTTGTGGAAGAGGAGAAGAAATTTTTGGTTGGAGAGTTTTTTGTTGAAGAGCCATTATGTTATTCTTTGTAGTTGAATTTATCTTCGGGTGGAGAAATTTTAAAGCTTTGTTAATTGCAGTGGAATTTATGTGAAGATGAAGATTTGTTTATATGAAACCCAAATTCCGACTAGGATCATGTTTTGGTTGAAAAAAGAGTTAAAGAGTGATCAAATTTAATAATTGGAGTTTGGAGTAGCAACGGGGGGCACCTAGGCACTTAGAAATGAATTTTAGACACCAAACTCGGAGTCTAAGCACCATTGAAAGTGTCAGTCCAGTGTTCGCCTGGCGCTAGGCTGCAACTCGAGGGGCAGCGTTATTTAGGAAATAATTATTTCCTTATTTTTTGACTTGTTTTTTTTTTTAATCATCTTTTCAACTATAAAATATTTTTTTGGATCCTATAAATATAGTCCACAAATTGTATGGCTTTCGTATGACTTTGAGAAAGTTAGAATTATATTAAATATACATTATTCTTTGTATTTTCTCTCCACTATTAATAAAATTTTCATTCTCCTGCCATAATATTTTGTTATTCTTTTTTTGTGATTGTTACTTCATATTATATTATATAATCCTCATTTCTTCTATTCTTAACAAGTGGTGTCAACATATATAATTCTTGTTCGTATTCTGATACCCTGGCCATTCATAATGTCATTGTGTCCAACTACGAATGAGAGCTTTCCCATTTGCAAATTATACACAATAAGAAATGGGGAAAGAATTCAATAAAAGTGGAGTTAGAGGAACAAAATTGAGACCTTGATAAATTTCAATTTTTTATATTAAGCACACAGGATATTGGAAAGAATAAAATTAGTGAAAAGAATGGTGGAGCCAGTATGGAAAATAGATAGACTTGAACAATTGCCAAGTGTGATAATATTACAACTTTCGTACTATTGAAGAAGAGAGATATTGGAGACGCTTGGAGCATATGGTGTGAAGCTCCAGAATCAGCAATCCAACCTCTTGGAGATGAGTGCAAAGTACCATAGCTAATCGAGGGCCAGAAAGGAACAAATATAAGGTTACAATTTGTAATACTTGTTAAAGGCATGACCTTTCATATTGCAGTATTGACAAATAACTAGGAGTGGCAGAATCACAAATACAACCCTGAGATGAAGAGGATGAGATAACCGATGATGATGGTTAAAGAAGGAGTCTTGGGGACCATGGAGGGAGAAGGCAATGTAGATTAGCCAAATTGGATGTGGAGCCTTGATCAAAGATGACTGCGTATAATGAAAAGTAGGGATTGGATTGATCGCAAGAGAGTCGACATCACAAGTAGATTTCACGGTTTATGAGTTCGTCAAAAAGTTCTTCAAAAGTGGTAGAAAAATTATTGATTCTCAAAGCTATGAAAATCTTTGTAAGACAAGATCTCGAGTGCAATAAACTAGTAGACCAACATCGTTTGGTGGGCACGCCAGGGTATATAGTTCGTGATATAGGCTTTTGACTTGGAGTAGGAACTCAACAATAAGTCGGTTTTTTCATGTTAACTGAGACAATTTGTATGATGAATGATATGTGATTGTAAACATTTGGCCAATACACAATCAAGACAAGTCATAGTCTCATGAGAAGTGAAGGTTGAGGCAATGAGATGGATGATTAGTGTTACGCCTCCAAATTGAGGCTCCATGAGAAGTTGCCACGTAGGCGACACGTGACAGATAGACCCACGTGGCAGAAGTAGCATGAAAGTTCATGAGGCTGAAGCAAAGACAGTGAACTGAAACCCTTGCTATATGGCAGAGGTGCCAAACTGAACAAACCTTGAGCCAAGGCTCTTTTTGGCGCACTGGCGAAGAAGTATAGCGTCGAGGTTCTTCCTTTCAGAGAACCATTCCCCCAGGGCTTATCCGAGTCTCTCAAGTTCATCCGAAGTTCAAGATGCGACGCTGTTCTAATATTATATTCGAAGATCTCTTAGAAGTTATTGATGTAACACATGTAATAAAGTCTGTCAGTATGTTAGTCTATTGTGTAGGGTGGCTGATTCATTATTAATGCATTTATAATATGAATAGAAAATGACGTGAAGCTTGAGTAAGGGAGATGAGGCAACGCGATTTTGATCCAACGGTCACCACATCAGCCAGGGTAGTATAAATAGATCTTTGTTGTAATTAAGAAGGGGTTGAATAATTGATAACAAAATCAACACCTATATATTCAAAGAATACACATAAACTCTTGAAAGAAATATATTAACATTTCAGCTATCCTTCCACATATTTCGTATTTGTTTGTTACATAAGTTGGTTCTGATTTCTCTTAGGTAATCATTGTTAGTGTGATTGCTCTCGTTACACCCGTCGGAGCTCCAACATATTATAGTCTCGCGCCGTAAAGTACCCTCCACGTCCATCTCTTTCACATTACCGTCGATATTCCGGTAAAAACGCGTCGGAATAAGTGTTTGACGTGGTGTGAGTGGGCCCGGCATCTGTTGATTCACTTTTTTGGGTCAACAATTAGTTTTAGTGGGGGATAAAAGAATGACTTCTATGATTAGTTGATCTTGACGTTTCCAAAAGGGATATATATTGTTTGAAGTCTTGACATCGCCAGCGGTGATAGTTTGAGCGACACTATAATGTACCATCTAGGTATTGCCGTGATATTGAGACCGTAGAAAACTGGGAGGTGAATTGCACCTTCTAGGAGTAATTAGGAGAGGTGAGGCAAAGAAGAAGTTGGGTGCCACGTTGATTTGCACTAGATTGTCTTGATTTGGTTCATTGGTTTGAGTGACAGATGTAGTGCTAGTTGCAGCTTCATTGGCCATTGGGAATGTTTGAGAGGGTTAGGTACTAAGACATGGTGATATAGTTGACTTGAGAGTGCACGAAGGCCGAAGATTGAGAGGGGTCTGATTTGAGAGGAGATAGACGATATGGTTGGTGGCAAAGTGTTTAGGAAAAGAATGAAGACTACGAGGAGATAGGAAGGAGAGGCCAAAAACTTGATTAGTGGTGAATCCGTAGGAGTCTTGAATGCTCTAATACCGTAAAGAGGAAAAGTTAATATGAATTGATTTTTCATTGATGTGAAATGAATTGTGTTATATGGTACATATTTATAGTTGACAATCAAAGGATAACCATACAAAGTGATAACAATACAGAGTGATAAAGGCTCTAATTTAGATGTTCTTGAGGTAATCGATTCTAACCATTTGGTGATGAGCTTTGATAAAGTAGTAAAGCTTCAAGGATTGCTATTTTCAATCTTTTTGTTATTTTCGAACTTATTCTCTACCTTATCATGACATTAATCGCCTAATATAAGTCTTATGCACTACCAAGAACCAAGAAGATGGAGCCTAATAATCCCATTTTTTATTCCCACTTTTCTTGAATCAAACGAAATTACTATAGGTCAATTATGTTGATTAATACTACATAACCACCACAGAAAACAGACTTTCCACCTACCTAGAAATGTGGGGCTTTTTTTAGGTGAACTTGGATAATTTATTCAACATGGCATTACAAATTAGAAATATGTCTAATCAATAGAAGTGAATTCGGATTGAATCTCTTATAAAATCTAACAAGAAAATGTTTCAGTAGAAAAGAATGACAGTAAAATACTAAAAATAGAATAAATAAATAAGATGAACGAACTATTTTCAATTTTTTGAGCATGGATTCAATTTGAAAAAGTATTCCACGAGGAAACTTATGTTAAAAAACATTTTTCTACAAATAAACGATTTTTTATCTAACACCAAATCATTCTTTTGAAATTCATTTTCTTCTAATGACTCTCATTCCGAATATATTATATAATGTGCATCATAACTCAAACAACAACTAGAATTTAGTTTTTCGACCAATTCTAACCGTGTTCTACTATTTCTGTGTTAGAATGGATTCAAAAAATTCATGATTAAAAATTAAAATGAATGAGTAAAATAAGAAGGAATCTACATCGTACGCATATTCATATATCAGAATTGACCACACATACAAATTTGTATCAAGATTGAGATCACATTCAGGATCTTGATATTACTTTCAATTGTGAAATGTTTGATAACAAGTTGAAATCCCCTAATCTAAAACATGGGTTGCTCATTTGTCATTTTGAAATATTAATTCGACGGTAAGGATGTCCCATGTCAATGACGTGTAGAACTAAGTCCATGTTTGATGGCCTTTAATTTGAAAAAAATATATTTTGAATAGTCTTTCTTGAAGAATGTATGGTTAAAAAGTAATGAAAAATTTGGGACTTACGTATACAATATTTTATTATAAGAATATATGATTGAAAATGAGTATAAGAAATAAATTAAGTTAAATTAAATTAAAGGTCGCGAAACAAAGACTAAAGCACTGAAACAAAATAAAATTGAGTAAAATGAAACTCCACAATAAGTTGGGTGAACAATGTCTTTTGCAGTCTTTTTGTTTAGGAGGAAAAGCAAATTAACGATTTCAAATGGCAGAAAATTACATATTTCAGTCTTATTAACTTGAAAAGATTGAAGTAAAAAATAACACGTATTTTTTGCAACTATAGACTTTAGGTTCACTTTGTGCCTTGGTTTGTACTTGCCTAGCCCCTGTTTGGTCCGGATTAAAATCAGCCTAGCCCCTGTTTGGTCCGGATAAAAATATGATTTTAATCCAAATTAGAGTCAAACAATCAATATCAACCACATCTTTCATGGGTCCCACAACTTTTCTACCACACATTTCAAAAATTTCTATCAAAATCTAATTTTAATCCCCACCAAACACTCTCCAAGTCAATCGTGGGACAATCGATTCCTCTACTATTTAGCCCCTGTTTGAGCTCACTTATTTACAAAATTCATTTTTTTAACCATGCATTTTTTCATAAAATAATTTTACACAAAAAGTAAAAAATTTTCCTTATTTTTCAACCACATATTCTCCAACTTTTTACCATTCAAAAATGCATTTTCTTTTTTTTTTTTGATAAAATAGAGCCCTAACAGGGGCTTGATTGACATGTGCTGAAGCTAACGACTTTAATTTATCTCACATCATTTTACATTTTGAATTGTGATTATTTGTGAACTTATAATTATTTGGGCACCCTCATTCTATGTAACGTCATTGTAATAATCATAGCACGCACCTTCCTTTTTGTGACCTAGCGACTATTACGATTTGAGTTCTATTTTAAAAGATCAATTTTATTAATAAGGGTAATTCAAATCCTTATATATTGGTTTATATTTCTGTATATACTCAATGTGAAATTTATTCCTTAACAAGCTCCCATAAAATAGTGGTTCATTTGAGTGTATCAATTTTAAAATTTTTGTGCTTATTTTTTTAATGTGAATCACATCAAAATAATTGTTGGAATTTAATGGACTTTGATACTATTTTAACGACCTCAGGATATCTAATTCTACGAAAAGATTCACCATCTTCAGTAGGTAGGACCCGATCAAGTGGGGACCTAATTTACTATCAATTTTTTTTAGATAAAATTTATAATAACAATCAAGCTTGGTGTACATCAGTGTGTACACCAAGTTTTACACTTTTAAAAAAAGTTTTTCCAACCAATCATATGTTGTCAACATGGTAATGTTAAGCATGATGTAAAAAAAAGGATATACGAGTGACATTATCCTTATAATAATATTAAAAATTAAAAATTGGTGGTGGGGTGGGGGGGGTTAGCAATTTGATTGTTAATTTGTAAGGAATAGTGGATTGTAATTAATCCAATGAAAAGGGTGAGGATTTTTTGAATTGTAGGGACAAATGAAATAATAATGTTAATTGCACTTTAGAATTATAAAATTATCGGCGCCTATTATGCTCACTAAAAGTATACTATGATATAAAATAAATATATCAACAAAGTCGAAGAATCAAACAGTAAACGTGAAAGAAAATTCTGACAATTGACTAAAGGCTAATAAAAACCTCATCTCTATCTTATTATTATAAAAACAAATAAAAGCTAAATGCTTATAAATATTAAAATCTACTATTTTGGTTTAACTTTTAAAGTCCAAAGATATCTCCAAATAGTTTAGATATAGTTATATAAACAAGGACCAATAGAGTCCAGTGGGGGTCTGGGCCTGCACTGAAGCCCAACCCAACCAATACCTTTCAAAAAAATTTATTTATTTTTATTTTTTTACGTATTGGCTTACCAATTCACCGGCCCAAGGAAAAAATTAAAACAAAAAAGGGAAAAATTCACAATTAAGGCATTAACTATAGGCAATTCAAAAATCAAGTTTTCAGTTTAATTAATGCAAAAATCAGGTATTTATTTATTAATTAAATATAAAGTCATAATTATATAATTAATGGCCACAAGTACATAATCATAAGTCATAACTTATTTATTGATCATGTATTATCAAATTAATTGGTTACAAATTAATTCGAGGTCACAAATCAAAATTTTTATAGGTTACATTTTATTTTATTGGTCACGGATAAAAAATTATAGATAACAATTTATCAATCAGTCACATATTTTCAAATTTGTTTGTCACAAATTATCGAATTTTAAAGTCATAATTTATTTTATTGATCACAAATAAAAAAATTATAGGTAACAATTTATCAAACAGTAACATATTTTCAAATTTGTTGGTCACAAATTATCGAATTTTAAGGCTACAATTCAACAGTTGGTCACAAGTAACCAAATAGTTGGTTACATGTCAAATAGTAGGTCACAAACGACCACCACTTACACTGCAGTCGTTGCCACCGCCACAACAACACCATCACCACCTACAAAATCGCCGCAATAAGATCCAATCAACTGCTAACAAAAACTATGACAATTAACTCTATCAGATCTTCAGTCACCAACAATCACCACCCCGTCGTCCCCACCAGACCTATCACCAACCTTATAACCGTCGCCACCACCACAACAACACTACCACCAACAAAACCGTATCCACCAGATGCAAAAAAAAAGAAATCATAAAACCTCATTTACCTCTATCCCCGTCGTCGCCAACAACAAAGACACCACACCACACCACGACCACCACCCACCATAAACCCGCCACCACCTCCAACCCCGTCGTCTCCAACACCACCAACAAATCTCCTTGATCCTGCCGTAATCGACTCAGGTCGAAATTGGGAGGCGCTCTAAGCACTGCGTGCAGCAGTGAACAGAGCACCGCTGTGCGTGAAGATAGAGACCACCACCGTAGCGATAGATGGAAGAAGATAGAGACCACCAAGCACCGCTGTGTGTGAAGATAGAGACCACCACCGTGGCGATGAATGGAAGAAGATAGAGACCACCACCACGTAGAGGCTCTGATGCTCCCCTGGGTTAGATCACCGCAAGGCGCGGCACCACCATCTTTGTACGACCATCAACATCTGCCATCCTTCACGGCAGCAATCAACACAAACCACGCCGACAAGTAACTCTGAACTCGCCACTGCACAGCAACATCGAGAGTGGCTCGCCCTGAACGGCATCACGCCTCTCATCGATGCTACGTCGACGGTGCTCTGGTGATGGGTGTGATAAAGAGGAAGAGAGATATTGGGGATTGATCTAGGTTTAGGGTTTCGAATTAGGGAGAGGATAGAGAGAGAGTGACGAGAGTGAGACAAGAGGGGAAGATGATTGTTAAATTAAATTAGAGTTTTAATAGAGTGGAAAATTTAATTTAATATTATTATATGCATTAAAATATAAAATTATTACCTAATTTTTGAATAAGTAAACTTTAAACCTTATTATTAAGATCAATCTTCAAACACCTAGAATTACGTAATTTCCACAACAAATAAAATGTCAAACTGACCGAACCTAATTCCCAAACCCTTATCCATGCATTCCACACCCTCTCACTCTCCAATTTGGTGATTCCCAAATCACACATCTCACTCTATCTCTTGCCTTCCATCGACATGAAGAAGGAAGAAGTTAAAAAATATTCTGTATTTGTTTAAAATGCTCTCCGCCTCACTCTCATCTCTCAGCTCTCTACCTCACTCTCGTCTCTCGCCTTACATCGGAAAAAAAGAAGAAGGTTTTTAATCCAAACTTACCACGAAATCTGTTTAATGTTTGTTTGAGTAATTATGTGTGTTTTTAATTGTTATTATGTGTGCGTTCGAGTAATGTGAATGCATGGAGGTTGATTTGGGCTTAACTTCTTGTTCTTGGTAGTTCAGTACAAGGTAAATACAAATGGAATTGAGGTGGTTTTTGCTTGATTTTACTTCATAGGCTGATTTGGGTTAACTTCATTTTGCCCACGGTAAATTAAACTTCCCCCTTTTGTTTAATTCTTTATATTTCATTCATTTTGAATTGAATATTTTATCGAAAATTAACAAATTCATGTTTGATAGGCGATTCTCAAATATTTTGATAGTTTTTTTTAAGTTTTGAATCTGTAACAAAGTTTCAATCTTTTGCATTTCACTTACTATATAAACTCTTCTTTTTTCGGATTCAATTTTTCAGTTTGCATATATTTATTTTAAGCTCATATGCAATATAGTATCGATTGAAAGCATTTGTCATGTCAGACTCATTTTTCCAAAGTGGGATTTCGTGATTGTAAAGATGATAGAAAATTAAAATATGTTGAGTTTGATTGGTTGATTCTAACTCTAGCTATATTGCTATATGTAGAGGGGATGAGAAAAGAATTACTTTGAAATTATATCTCACTTGCTAAACTAACTTATAAAATGTAGTTGAAGTGAATAAGTGGTGCTATTCTATGAGAAATTTTCAATAGAAATGAAGGAAGTTCTAAAAAGGGGATTCTTTTTATTTGTTATTGCATTGCTATCTAGTTAACTTAAAGTTATTGTACAACGATAT